>JAODTR010005647.1:0-19493 GCA_025399935.1 Amblyopsis rosae
CTGGCCTGGGAACGCCTCGGGATCCCCCAGTCAGAGCTTTCCAATGTGGCTCGGGAAAGGGAAGTTTGGGGTCCCCTACTGGAGCTGCTGCCCCCGCGACCCGACTCTGGATAAGCGGATGAGGATGGATGGATGGATGGATGGATCTAAGCTAATACATCTTACTCAGTGTATTCCCTACTATAAGATACCTCAGACAAAACAATGTCTTTGTGGGACTGCCTAAGGACATATCTACCTATATACTGTATTTTGTTTATCTATTTGAAATTGTTAGGTCACTTCAGTTTGCTATAGTAACCTTGCGGTGAACTTTTAAAGACTTCATTCAGTGATTTAGATGTGATGTAGGGGTCAGACAATTATCACACGTTTCCCAGGGGAGTGATTCATACCAACATGGCTGTCCTGTCCATTCTGAGATAGACAATAACTACCTCCTTGTCTGCAGTCCTCTGACCTATCACCTCTTTTCAAGGTCCATCACTAGACTAAACGGCCTTGAGATAACCTCCCAGCCATGGGCCAGCTCCACAAACGACACAAGTCTCTGGAGTGTAAGCTAATTGGTCACTTACAGCGCTCGAGCAAGTGTTGGAGGCTAGATCTACCATTAAAACTTTATTACATGGAGCAAGAGTTCATCTTGGAAGCTTTTGGGCAAGTTAAGGTGTGTCTTTCTCCAACATGAGCTCCAGTTAATGGCCAATTAATAAGATACTTAATGCACTTCTAACTTCTTTTCAACACCTGTTGGCACAGCTCATCGCAACAGAATGAATTGTGAATGTGTTGCCAGTAGCATACGCACATATTGTACACCTTCGGGGAATTGGGAATTGGATGCTTCCGTTTGCTGTAAAAGGATTTCCCCCATGTACATAACATTTAAAATGAGCGTCACGTACATTGCCCTTGTCCTCGTTATTCAGAGAAAAAAAAGGTCAGTTTCTGATGTTGTATTTGCATAGGATGCTGTATTCTACGGGAATCTCTTCTCCTAGCCCTGGATCTTCCCTCATACTGTCTTAAGACTCAGTCTCTCCAGGGAAATTGTCCGATACATCTAGATTATGGGAATTTATGCTACACATGCCTCTCAGCAAGCATGAGAATGCTGAATGAGTAATGATGGGAAATGCATTCATTTTAAATGGAAGAACATGATGTAAACAGGAGAGATATGTCTTTAATTTTGCATCGATTTACGTTTTGGCAAGAATGTCTTGTTTGCAAAAGATACCATGTTAAATCATGATACAGTAGCTTCCAGGAGAGTCAAACAGGGCATACTACAAAAGCATGCTGTCTTAAACACAATGGAAACAAAGTACATACATAATACACATAAAGAGAGAATACTTTAAATATAAAGCACACAACAGGCATCTTTTAGTAAATCTCAAAATAATGTTCATGTTAATTACCATTGGAAGTGGAGAGAATGTGATCTCATCAAATGCCGACAAGAGAGAAAGTGCAAACTGTGTGGATGCAGCAGTTCCTTCTAAATCAAGTCAGGTACACTTACTTGAAGATGGGGTGTGTCAACAAGAAGGTGAGTCACTTGCGCCACAGTGACGCCGGTGGCAGTGTGTCCTACAAGCCGCTCCAAGGCAGGAATATAAAGGTGAGCTGCAAAACTGCAGCCCACAGGGACAACCGCAGAAGAGTAGCTCTTACTAGAGCAGCTAGATAGAGCCATGCGGGCTTTAGTTCCACTGTCTGACTTCCCATGTCAGTTTAAATGTAAATTTCACTCTGTTAAAGTGCCCCAGGCATCTCCTCTGCGCTGGATGCCGGATTATGAGCTGAGAGTGGGTGTCAGATAGACAGACAGACTGGAGAGTGACAGGGAGTTTGACAGACAAGGGTGTTAAGATGAATGAAGGCAAATAACCACGTGCTTTAATATGGGTGTTCTGACTTTAGAAGAATTAGTTAATTTAGTAGACATTTAATTCAAAATGGCTCAGAGTGAGTACATGCGTGTTCTCATAATCTGCAGCATGCGTTTGACTGATTACAGTTTCTGTCTGAACCCGGCTCGACCCGTACTGCACATTATTTCCAATAGTAGAATAAATAATTTCCCGTTAAAAATGTCCATCACTGCACATCACTAACATACATATTGTAAAATGAATGAAAGCGGATTTGTAAAACACAGTTTGTTTTAGGTAAAGATGTTTCAAGAGTAAATACTAGATCAAATGACTTGTAAAAACACAATTTATTTCAAAGCCCCAACGTATTAAGGCAGGATAGATAGGGACACCTCTTCAGTCAGACAGTAAAAGGTATTTACATAGATGCTGCTGTAATTGCAGCCGGTCCCTATCTCACAACACAGCACTATTGCAGCTTATCTCTATGACCTTCCATAGACAGCTTTCAGTCCCAGGACCTGGGGGAGACAGGGAGAGAGGTGCGCTGCATAACACACCCTTGACAACTCATGCGCTCTATAACACCATCGACCTTCACTGTGGCCCCATGGGAACACATGCCGTGGCCTATCGCATGCACATCAAATCAAACAAAGCAGCTGTCTGTGCCGTTCCTGGAGGCCCTCACAGTACCACAGCTACCTTCTCAATGACATGTTTTGAAGCTGCGGTACAGTGCTGTGTGGAACGCACTCCAGAGGCTTCAGCGTTCAGATTAGTGCTCCAAACTCACAGTGTGTGCATCAACGCAAGCTGGCAATCAAAGCTCCTGCTGGGAAAAGCCCCTGGTTCGCTTTACTTGTTTAGTCTCCAAACAGGGCAGCTACAATACCGGGGTGACTTAAAATATACAGTAATCTAACAGCACAAAAGAGCACCTCACAGCCCATCAAAGGTCCCTGACCTTGACTTTGAAGGTAGGTCACTATAGTGGGTATTTACAGAAACACATTACAGGGGAATATTATATACAATCAGGACAGTTTTACCAGAATTTGAACATCAACCTATGGTCCTCACACTAGATAAAGAAACACTTGGCCCAGATCGGGCCCTGTTTCATGGGCAAATGTCTTTATTAATGCTAATATGTGGAGAATATCTCTGGAACTAACCCACCAGCTAGCAAATCTTCTCCATTTGCAGTAGAAGGAGATCAGCGTTGAAAGCTGTGTGAATGATAAAATCCATTAGACCTGGTCTGAATAAGAATGAGGGCATTAGGATAAATATAGAACAAATGTACTTTTTGGAGGACACATTTCTTTCATAGCGTGGTAAACTAAAAGTCTGAAATGAGGTCCAAAAACCTTATTTATGTAATCTGTTGTAACATGTTGTTCATTCAGTTTTGTCATAATTAGCATGACTGCAAGGCAGGGAAACACCTCTACTGTGTGTTGAATGTCTGTTTGCCACTGTGGTCCGATGAATGTGGTGTTCTCCGCTCTTAAATTATTCATGGCTGTGGGGGGAAGCTAGGCTCTTGTTCAGGCCTTGCTTGTTTTGTTCAGCATCCCTAGGAACATGTGGGCCTAATCCACTGTATTGTCAATTCTTAAACATTGCTGTATTATTTCACAACGCAAATATGCACCTCCACAACCCCACCCAACCCCACCCCACCCCACACACGTGCTGTGAGCAGCGCAGTTCAAGTGGATGTCTCTCTTTTGTCCTTACTCTCTGCTCACCAGAACACACAACACTGATGAATAGAGATAACAGAGTTTAATGAATAAATTATGATTGGCTGGAAAGTGAGGTATTGGCCCTTCCCTAAGGAGCCTGCAGGGCTTAAATGAGAGCTGGTATGCCAGACCCGGATTCACCATAGTCCAATGTTAATTGGAATCTATTATAAGCCATTTCAAAAGCCAAAACAATAGATGCAAGGCATAAATAGCTTTGCGCACACGGCCTTTCCTCCTGATAGCGGCTAAGTAGCTAGATTGTTTCTTGCATGTCAAGGATACAACGTATTGTTGGTCACGTGTTGGACCTGGGGGCCTGCAAACTAAAAACACATTGTTTTGATAACACCTACATGTATGGCTTCAAAATAATAAATCTTATTGCCTTAATGTGACCACTTTCTACAAACATACCCTTTCTAGCCATTCTGGTCATTTAATACCTGACTCCCTATGGGGCATGTTTGAAATTAAGTATAGTGTTTTCATTGTCCTTTGACTGTGAAAGCAACAATTCATGTAATTACTCCACTACTTTACCATTAGTTTGCATGCAACATGAGCACTGATTACACATATATATATATACACACACACAATATGAGAAGTAACTACATAAAGTATGTACCCATTTCATTATCAAGGTCACGCAGGATTAGTAAAACAGCCGAGACCTTCCAGTCACTCACCTGGGGCTATAATATAATGGTTCAACACAAGAGCAATGATATCAAGGCTTCTGCCTGAGGAGCAAATGACTCACATTTGATACAAAACTCATCCAAATCAAATGGAGACCAACGAATCACAGGTGTAAAGACTGACCTGGCATCACGTTAAATCCACATCATCAACATAGCCCACATTCCTACCTTAGCAGTCGTAGCGTTTAGTATTAGAGTTGATCTTCTTCAATCCCAGAGAAACCAATAGAACAGCATTTTATGGCTCCTACTGCGTTTTCTCTGTACTGGGTAGTACACTGGCAGATTACCGTAACACTATGCAGGAAGCAATGCCATGCATGATTCAAGAAGTGAAAACTAGGTTTTTGGCTTAACGCCGCGGTCCAGCTGTGCCTTGCGACCAGAGTGGCCACAAATGTGCAAAGTCTGTACTGTACCTC
This sequence comes from Amblyopsis rosae, assembly GCA_025399935.1. Classification (NCBI taxonomy): domain Eukaryota; kingdom Metazoa; phylum Chordata; class Actinopteri; order Percopsiformes; family Amblyopsidae; genus Amblyopsis; species Amblyopsis rosae. The sequence goes on from JAODTR010005647.1 coordinate 4,770, forward strand.
ATGTTGCTAACTGTGTGTGTGTGTGTGTGTCAAGTGTCAATCACAGCACATAGTAAAATGTATTGAGTGTGACTGGAGGACATGGCGAGGCCATAGATTGTATGGTATCAGAGCATGGTTATAAGGTGAAGAGGGGGGAGTCAGTCGTGGGTAAAACAAATATTTAGTCAACCACTAAATCCTCAATACAAATCATCAGTGGCAAGCCAAACACTATTTGGGGGTTTTGTTACATTGTCCCGAATAGATAAGCTAAGAACTGTGCAGCTGCTGAACACTGCAAGCAATAAGGGCACCTCCCGAATACAATCATGTGTGTGGTACTGTTAGCCTTAGCAACGGTATCACTCAGGGGGCATCAGATCTAATGTGAGGAAGCGCATCTGGAGACACGGAGACACACACAAACATGCACGCACGCACGCACGCACGCACACACACACACTCGCGCACACACACACACGCGCATGCACGCGCGCACACACACGCGCACGCACGCACGCACGTGCACACGCACACACACACACACACGCACGTCATACTGTATTGTGATAGAGTCAGGGCAAGTTCTCTTTCCTGGCCTACTGCGCCATAATGACTTGTGACAAGGAGTAGGGACACAGGGTGTTTGTTTAGCTCACAAAGTCATAGCACAGCAGGACCCGACGTGTAAACAACTTTTTGTTTGTTTCTTTATTAGATACTGTACATCTTTTTATATAGTCGTTATCAAGACAGTGGTTAACTGCCAGGAAGTCCTAGCACTATTGACACAGACAGGACAATGTCATGTTGGTCTTAACATCACCCAGACCTCATCAAGCATCTTCCAAAATGGAAAGAAGGTAGTTTTTTCTGAGGCAGGTGCCATTTTTATAATCCCTTGCGTGTTGCTATTTCTTTTCATTGCCTCCTGCTTCTTGAATTGAGCCCAGACAGGAAAGGCTTTGAAACAATGCACCAGTCACCAAAAAAACAACAAAAAATCACAACACGAAAAAGCAACACAAAAACAAAACATGGCTCCCGCTTATTCCTCGTCCGGTGGGACTCGCCGCTGTTCCGATCTCCAGGCATTTCCAGACAACAGCTGGCTCTCGCGGCCGCTGTGCGCCTGCCAGAAGCAAACAGCTCTAATGATCACACATCGTCACTGAGATGGCGTCTGGGACACACAGGCTGCACGGTGGAGGCAGAGCAAGACTAAAAACGGGAGCATGAGGTGCTTAATGGAATGATAGAGCAGGTGAAGGCATAGCTGCTGTGAGCCGACTTCTCCACAGTGCTCTGCAGGGTCCCATCTTCGTACACCCAATCAAAATGTGCAAAATGTGTTCCCATGTAGTGAATGATCCTGCCCATATTCATGTACAGCTGTACTGTTTAACATGACATGCTGTCGTATATTAGCTATACTGATGCTATAGGGACGCCCACATCGATCGGCAGGAGATCGGAATCGGACGATTTCCACTCAAAATACGAGATTAATACGAGAATATGTGATCATTCACTCCCCCCACGACGGTGATCCTTTAGTTCTATGCGATGATCAAACAAGGAAGTTGGTTAGCTTTGCTGAATATGATACGATATATTTGCGGAACCAATGTAGCCTAGTGTAATTTATTATTATTCTTTTATTAGACACGTTGGAAAACATACAGCGGTCCAGACCACAGCAAAAACTATCGCAGGTCAACTCTCTTCCCGGTTTTGTGGTGTAGCATTCAGTCCACGACCAATGCCATTTTGGCCTACGTTTAAAACTGTTTACAATAAACCTACTGAAAGTGTTGGAGCTCAGGTCCGCCTATGGCTCATTTTCAACCTACAATGGCCTATGTACAGAAGCCCAGTGCCGGCTGGCTTCGGCCCAATTTAAATCCTGATTGTTGTCAAATGCTGTCTAGTCAACATTCATTTAGTCTGTTTTCATTTCATGCATCTACCTGGATTACAATGTGATCTTAAATGTGATTCATGAATAATATATATAAAAAGTATTAATCGGTATCAGTATTGCTAACTGAATATCAGTATCGGCCTAAAAAACCCCAGATATATGCATTACTACATGATGTCTATTCTTAGGTCAGCACATCAAAGCAGATCTACCAATGCTTGATTCTCTGAATTCACTGGTCAACGTTCACCTAAACTGAACTCCATACTTTCAAATTCGCTGATTCTGAAATTCTGGCGTTTTCTGTGTGTGTGTCTGTCCTCACGGGATGTCTCATTCTCCCAAAATAATAAGTCTACATTCAATTATATATTGTATTACTTAAAGAGCGTCCCTTAAAGTCTAGATTTGGAGGTTATTCTATTCCCGTTTATTAGGCTATTGTTGAGTAAGTGGTGCGTAGTGGATTATTTTCTTGCCAAGCACTGTGCATCTGTGCCAAACACCATTCTTTTTCTTTTGCTCCCTCTCTCCTGCCTTATTGGTACATATCACCATCTACATCTCTCCCCCCCCCCTCTCTCTTCACCCATGTGAACCCCCTCACCTTCTCTCCACCCATCTTAATTCATCACCCCCATGACTTCCCCGCCATCTGCCCTCCTCTGTCCTCAGCTCGTCCCTGTCACCCACATTACATTCTGTCCTGGTGCAGTGAGACCGGCTTTTAGCCCTCGCAAAGCTCTCATGAATTATCTAAGGTCCGCTGTCCGGCCCAGAGAAACACATCTCACCCTCTGCTGCCTATCTGAGCCTTTGGTGGACTTGGAGCAGCTTGGAGCTGCTTCCCCAGCACAGGTGAACACCACAAGCATAAACACTACATGTACCATGCAGCTGCGAGGTTAAACTTGAATGAAGCTAGTGCAGTAGCTGGAAGTGTAGTCAGAGATGTCAGTCAATCTGAACTACAGGCAGTAGTAGGACAGTGTGTGCAAAACCTGCAACAACATCGGCACTACATCTAATGCAGTACAGTGAGTTAGATATGTTTACATTTGTTCCTCTTATTGAGTCCTCTGAATTCCCCGTGTTGCCAAATTCAATATTTTCTAACAAGTGTTATCTGGTTCCCACAGATGGAGAATCTGTTCTGCGTGTTACACTACATTCTGGTTGGTATACTATGAGTCCATATATACAGTACACACCAAAGCCTGTGTAATTAAATGTTCTCCCCCATTCGGGCTACGCTGTCAGGTACAGATGGTAACTGCGTCTCAGGTACATCCTCTGTGTTAGCTAATGAGGCTGTGCACACAGATACGGATGATTCTGGTGCTGCGCATATTGTAAATACAATTCTCTGGTATGGCTTAGTGAGGCTGGAAGTGGTTTATGCTAACCGGGAGAGTCACATATAGATTGCACAGCTTGGGGAAGGGTTACACTCTACAGTGGGTGGTCGACGGATGGACAGGAGAACATCAGTGTGAATGATTACATACACCTAATTATATTTGTCTCTGATGTCACAGCCGGGCAGATGTTCCTCATGTAGGATTAATGTATATACCTCTTTGCTTGAAGGGACGGTACTTGATCCAATGATCTAAAAGCCCGCCGTCAGCTCATTGTTTATGTTAAAAAGTGCATTTGTACACACACTCATGGAGCAATGTGGGATTGGGAAGGGAGTATGTTCTCAGATAAAGCAGGATTGCCCCAGCTTTGGTTCTTAGTTAAATGGCTACATTATGCATTATTCCAGTATTCAAATTGTTAATTACAGTGATTCAGATTTGAATTGTAATTAGCACCGTGAAAGAAATGTCAGTTGACATGTGAATAAAATACATTTTTAGAATAGGCTTTTCACAGCTGCTCACCACTGATCATGCATAACATATTACCACACACCAAAGCTGTACGTCAGGTACAGTGTATATAACAATATGCATAATTACATGCATTAGCTTGGAGAAGAGCCGTATATTCTCAGTGCAGCCTAACTGCTTGGCTTGAAATGAATTTTGTTTGTTAAACAGGCAGTACACTTGCAAATAAACACTTTGTTGCGACGCTATCTTGGCCGCATTAATCTGGACAGGAGCATAGAACTCTGTCAAGAGTTTATAACCTGCCCAAAGCTCTCTCCTTTCTGACCTTTCTTCAGTCTTCCCTCTTTGCTCTGCACCAGGCCAGATAAGGCATTCATATCAGCGGCCTGTGGAACAGAAGCAGTCTCCCTTATTATAATTACCGTGGACAGTATACACTATGTGTCTGGTGGCCCTGTCGCTGCTTAACACATTTGTCAATGTGTGCTGTACTGTGCATGTGTATTTGTTTTGCTGATAGGAGAATTGCGTATTATTTTATCAATCAAATATGTGTGTAGCAATACAACATAAACATATTTATATGAAAATAATCCAGCTGTATTGTCTTATCCAATAATGGACGTTCAGTGGGAGGCCTTGTAACCGGCGTGGAAGATTATACCGTAGTACTGTACACTGCATTAATGTCAGCAGTAACAGAGTGGAGGATTTAAAACGACTACTTCCGTAAGAAAAATAGCATTAATTAGAGAACAAGAGCGGACAAAAGTGAGGGAGGGGGGAGAGAGAGAGAGACAGAGAGAGAGAGCGAGAGAGACAGAGACAGACAGACACAGACAGACAGACAGAGAGAGAGAGAGAGACAGAGAGAGAGACAGAGCGTTCCCAGCACCTTGTTATTGTAATTACAACCTGTGAGGGCCAGCACAGTTGTGGCAGACACCGGCTAAGCAAATGGTGTCAGTGCAGTAACACTCCAAATCACGTTAATCTAAGAATTCTAATTGAGCAAAGCACGCCAAGTCACAGATGCTGCAAACATACGAACACACCGCAGAGCAATTAAGAACATTCTTGCTGCATTTGCGCCAGATGAGAGTTGTTCCTCCGATAAATAAATAAAAACACCTGAATGAAAATGATAAACGGAGGGGCATGTATGAGAGAGACAGGATGACAGAAACAAAGATGTGGGAAGACTGTGTAATGAGCATCAACAGACCGCCAGGTGTAAATTGAAAAGGTGTGATGGATTTGAGGAATTAGTGTATTTTGAAATCTTTATTTATGTAAGAGGGAGTTAGTGAGCACAGACTCACACACACACTTTTCTGCTCCCGCTTTCCATTCAATCTGTATCACACACATTCACACCTGCCAAGTACATCTGCGGTCCTGTGCTCTGGAAAAAGAGAAAAAGAGTTCCCTACCCAAGGGCACCTTTATGTTAGTATTGTAGTGTGTGTGCGCGCGTGTATTGGTGTGTGTGAGCGCGCGCGCACGTACGTGCATGCGTGTGCGTTTGTGTAGGTGTGTGTGTTTTTAGGGACAGAGTTGGTAGATCAAGCAGATGTATGTGCGTGATGTGTGTGCATGCAGCGTCTTAAATGCTGCTCTGGTTTGGGGCCCCCAGACCGAGACCCCCTCTTCCGTCCGTCCTAATGCGCTGCTAATTCACCGCTAATTGCAGGCAGCGGGTGGAGAGGTGAGACAGGACGCCTGTAGCCGTCTGGTAAAGGAAACAAGCTGCTGCCTGCTGCTGCCTTTGAGGGGGTGTGGGATTACTGTGAGGCAGAGGGGGGAGAGACCAGATTAAACAGCACATGGGAGTAAGCCTCGGCCAACTGCCTCCATGGAGCTTTCAGCGGTGTTAAAAAAAAACAAAAAAAAACACAGGAAGCAGATTGGATGAAGGAGGAAGAGAGAGGGAGAGGGAGAGGGAGAGGAGATGAGGACTAGCACATGCTGTCTGAGACAGGGTAAAGCAGGGCGAGACACTGGAGGGTGCTTGAGCAGCAAATGGGAGAGGGATGCAGTTTTCATGTGTACATGGGATAATGCCAATGCTAACTTGTGCATCTTTATTACAGGGCTAAAGGGTCAAATGTAAGACTCCATAATGAAATGCCATGCTAATGTTTTGGGGGGAGGATTAAGCTCCCATAGCCTTGTGTCAGACCGGAGTCTCAGCGCTCAGCAACCTCCGCAAAGGAAATGTCATCACTTTTGTCACCAAAGCTCACAGCAATGCTGTTGGCATACGGCTGTTGGGTTACTTATTACTTGTCGTGACCAATTATTTCTTTTCTACCCTCATCCTCCAGGGTTCATTATCCAGGGCTTCTCGAGCGCACAAAAAGTTTTTTTTTTGCGTTCATATAAAAATACCTGCGTAGGTGGGTTTAGGACAGCTGTAACTGACAAACCATCCCTGCTCCGGCCTATATGCTGCTCTTAACCATATAGCATGATTTAGTGGGGAGTGAAGGTGCAGACCAAACTAAACACAGACAATGAAATTAGCCTAAAACCGCTAGACTAGGCTCAGAGTTTAGCACAGAATCTCTGTATAACCAAATCCATTTGTATTTGTTGTGTCTGCAAAATGATTTGTATTCATATTTGTATTCGGATAAAATTGAAATCGGATAAACTTGAAATTGGCGCAACAATCCAGGAAAATTGGAAAAGTTGCGGGGTGTCGTGCCAAAATATGTACTCCCGCTGAAAAGTGACAACAAGCCATTAATTTGAATCAGATGCGCTGGAGCAGGGAGACATAATGCAGGGCAGGGGGTTCCCTACTACTACTGTACAGTTAGCTGGAGGAAATGTCGGGTTCTGGAAGTACCATAACACAACAGTGTCTTACAACAAACAGTTACACGTTCCCCCTCTAATAAGATAATAATGGCATGCTTGAATGGTCACCATAAGCATATTTGGCCCTGAAATAATTCCAAAATAACAATGTGTATTTTAATCATGTTTTGATCTTTTGGCTTGGTGCATTGGCTTAGAGGGGTGGTTATGTTCTGCTGTAAACTTGTGTTCAACAGTGTGCCCCATACCTTCGCCACATCTTATGACAAGGATATCTTTCACATTATTAATAATGTATTTCACTTTCATCGTGACTGTAAAATGCTTCCAGTGGGTGTTGCTGAGATGCAAACAATATAAGAAACAGAATGAGTTATCAGCCAAGTACATTTCCTCCCAAAGCAGTGGGCAGAACAGAGCTGTCATGTCTGCTTCTGGTGGCCGATGCTGGCTGAGATCTCAGAACAGCTCGTCCGACTGCAGCGTGGCAAAATGTGTGTCATCGCACCAAACCAAAACAATGACCACATTTGAACAATTGCCTATTGCTGCAGAATGGTGCCAAGCCACACAGCGAGTACATGATTATGCAGCAGCGAATGCATTACAGCACACACAGCACAGTCAGCACAGTCAATGGGGTAAGTACGGCACTTATGGCCATCATGTGCAACTCACTATTGGTTTGAATACAAATATGCCCGGAATGAAGCACTGAATGAATCCAGGGAATACATAAAGAAGTATTTCATTTTTTATAACATTTAATGAAGCTAGAATTAAAAAAATGATTTCATGGCCCCTCAAAAGCTTCTCACAAAGCTGACCACAACTTTGAGATCCACTATTCTTGCCCGAGTGGGAAATGCTACACAGAAGATCCACTCTTCAAAGGAAAGCCAATTTCCTCTCTGTCCCTCATTCAGCGGAAATTGACAGCTCCCCTCAAGGGTCCCTCGTCTCTAACTGTCGATAGGAATGTGTCTTTTTTTCAATCCACTCTGCTAATCCTCTCTCTCTCTCTGCCTTGCTCTCATATGCCGTGTTTAGCATTCAAGGCCTCTCCTTGCTGCATCACAGGCATGTTTGTTTCTACAGAGCTACTGCTAGAAAGAAAAGATGCAATTCCTCAGAGAGGGGGGGCAAAAAAAGTATGGCGTATAAGCAGCCACACACACACACACACAACTATAAACGCTAATCACTCACTCTATTGCCAATTGCAATTTCACAGACACAAACGTCACAGTCAAGTTTGCACAAGTACTCACATGCACAAAATACAGTGTTGTTTCCAAAAACACATCCACACATCAAGCATCCCTCATGTAAGCCATCAGGACCTGATGGAACATCTACTGTTATAGCACGTCTAATGTTAATGACCATCTTAAATACAATTAACCCCAAGATGCTTGTGCATTGCATGCTAAGCACAATTGATTGAGCGGTTGCACCTTCATAAGCGCACACAGGTCAGTGTGCTAATGAACAGCCCTAGCGCTGCTGGTGTTAGCTAAGAGGACGCTAAATCCTCCCTTTAGCACCAGATTGCAGAACAGCTCATCGCTAACGAGGGAATTATTAACGCATTCAAAATTCATGTCCACAAAGCCCCGTGAATTAGGATAAACTGGGTCATGTTTAGTTGAGTTTGTTTATACCAGAAGAGCAATGCTGCTGTTACAGTGTCCCCGGATAGAGTCCTTAACCTGGGATAGGATGTGGCACACACACACACGCACACACACAAACATGCGTGCGCATAAAGTTACAAGAATACATTGACAAAATAACACATAAATAAAAACACACACAAAGTCACAGATGCTCACTCACTCAAAAACATCTTCAGAATTAAAGAAAAATCAGCGGCAAACACACACAGTATACACAACAACAAAGCACAAAGATGGATACAGCGCTCTGGAAAATAAACCCAAGCACACACCCACACAGCGGCAAGTGCTGTAATTAAAAGCAGTGGAGGGCTCTCTAGAGGAGAGGTCATGTGATGAGTCAGGGAGGGAGGGAGCTATAGTCCAGCCCGTCAGCCTTGAGGCTTCCCTCTAATTACCTGTCAATGACAAGAGAAGGCCAGATCTTAACTAGTAAATATTCTCCTTAAGTGGCATCTTCAACCAACACCACAGTGTGGGATTCAGTCTATGTAGGGCAGGCTTCAATAAAACATAAAAATAGTTTAGACCAAACATAAAGCTTATGTGTATGTATGGAAGGTGGGTCAGTAGGCCTACGCCCATCCTATACAGTACAACATCAACATCCTTCAAGAACCGCTTAAAGCAATATTGAACTTTTGTTCACCCCTGCACTCTTCCTTACCTCAATATATATTCAGTTCACACACTGATACATGGGCTGAAATACTCCCTCGTTTGCAAGAATTTATCAAAAGGTGTGTTTTTAACCTTCATGTCAACTGTTTATTTAAAACAAAAACATAGTTGTAACTGTAGTGTTAATTTAAGGTCTTTTTTTCACACTGCATTAATTAATTTGAGGATATGACCAGTACATATCAATAATCTTTATAGACACAAACTGGAGAAACAATGGATAATCAACATGTGTTAATAAGTAAAAGGGTCAACAATAGTACAATATAATTTTAAATGCAGTTTGTACAGTAGGCCTATATTTTAATAACAAATACTATTTTGTTAATATTTATTTCAGATTTATTTAAGACAAGGAGATATGGATACCTCAAATTAATTCAAGAGATTGGCAGATTCCACATGTTGATGTACAGTATGTAAACTTAAGGGTGTATCAGCCTTTATTCATATCCATACCAATACAACTGATTAACATGATGTTTGTTGTGTGTGGGCTGGTACATTGCGTGTTGCAGCGGATATTCACATATTTAACAGTCTCTTTGAAGTAAAAGTGTCAAAGTTTGTGCAGCAATGAAGGGTGAGAAGAGGAGAGGAGCAGAGACTCTTTGAGAGTGATTCTTTTGACAAAGTTCACTGAATAAATAAAATAATAGCTAACTCAGCATTATCCTTGGTAATTAGGTGTTAACTAAACACTTCAAAAGCACACCAGTGTTGGATAAGAATGTGTATATGGGTCTTTACAGAAAGTTTGTGTGTGTCACTGATGGTGCATGAGCACCATACACTTTATTCAAACATGCAGAGAATTCAAATGAGATATATGCATGCCTCAAACGGCCATACCATTTTTCACTACAGTATGAAGAAATGTTCCAAAACAAATGAAATGTTCAAAATGTGTAAAAATGCAGAAAATCATTAATGAAATTGATTTTAATTCATACATTTTACTACAGCAGAATGTGTTTTTGTGAATAAAGTAATCCAGGGATGTTTTATTATACCACTATTTGGCAAGGGGTTTGCACAGCAGGACCATATGCTCTGTGTCTTGGTCCAGTTGGAACGGCACTAAACGATCCTGAGCTTCTGCCAGAGCAAGACAGAGCAATACATTTGGTCAGCGAGTTACTAGTAAAAAAGCCTTCAGATGCTTCAAGGGGAACGTTTAACTAGTTTAAGTGTTTTGTGTTCGTCATAATGACTTCTGGCATAATCAAGCATCCCTATGTTGTCAATATACATATTAAACTCCACATTCACCCGGTTCTTATTAATGCATTAGTAATGAGCAATAATAACTGCTGATGGCTATAGCCTGGTCATTTTTGATGTGCTCTGAATAGCTACATGTATTTTTCCCATATTTTACAATTCTTCTACAATTCTGGCCAGATTGTTATGACCTTAATACTGTAATGTTTACTATGTATTCTATGAAAAACATTGGTCTAGAGATTATATTGAGGCTAAGGAAAACTACATAACCAGATGGCTTGCCTGTCATACTGTATCTGTGTTTGTGTGCTCTCTTTTGACTCCCTTTGTCCATTAACAAGCTCTGGTGATGTGCATCTGTGTATGGCACTGTTGAACTGAACACTCTTGATTGATGAGTCATCGTGCAGTGTGTGTGTGTGTGTGTGTGTGTGTGTGTGTGTGTGTGTGTGTGTGCTTGTGTGCATTTGTGTGTGTACAGGCATGGCTCACACCTGTATTCTCTGCATTTGATTCTGCCTGTCTAAAATACAAAATGGATTTTCTTCTTTCCACAAACTGACATTTGCAACATGAACATCATTCCCTTGATGGGAGAAAATGATTAACAGTGGGGCTGATTTAGAGTGCTGGGCTGAGTGTTTAAATTGCATCTCAAAGTTACTTTGCGAGGCTGCTGGATTTGTAAGATCATGATCACGGGAGAATCCATCTTACCATGTAGGTTAAATGTTACGCACTTGTGGACAAACCACAAGTGATGACCAATCAGTGTCCTGCGAGGAGCTCCTGGCAGCTGGGCGTGGCTTAGATGTGACAGTAGCTCCTGATAGATGGTGATAGACCACATGGTTCATAAAATTACCTGCCATGTATCTATTTGAAAAAGGCATGTCCTTACACCAACAGTTTCAAGGGCAACTTAGTTCTGTCTACTGTGTGGCGGGACCTGTTCATCCTGCCGTGCTAGCGATGTAGTATTTAGAGCATTATTCTTCAGCATGAAAAAACGCTCCTGGCATTCATGTGCCAGCGTGCACTTTCTAATTAAGCGTTTTTAATGAAATAACTACACTGGAGCACAGATACAACTTATGCACAACGTAGCTCTCTAAATCAAAGGCAAATTCTAATTCTGATGACATGTATACAGTAGGCTATATGTATATGCCCCGCATATCCAACACAGCACTATAAACCTCATAAAAGGCCAACACAAAAGGCCAACACAACAGGCTATTAACTCAATCTAGGAGAAGACTACTTGAGGAAGACAGTTACTGTGTTGTTGCACTGGATATATCCTCTCCTATTTATAGCTGTCGCATGCCAAATCCAAGTTCATTGCTCTCAAGTACATAAAAAAGGATTTACAGGTGCCAGGGCAGAGGTTTGCCAACCCTATACCTAATCCCTAACATGGGAGAAATAAATTTTGACTGGCCTGGAGTTATGACTGTAGAGAAGTACCGTTCAAATGGTCTGCTTCTGCGGGGCTCTGTGCACTCAGTATGCTAATTGCTAGCATTGCTGTTCCCCATGCTTGCCTCCTAATTTGACAAAGTTCATCTGGAGCTGGATGAGGTGATTCTAACCTCATTTGTTGAATGATTTCATTGTTAGATATGGGGGAGCCACAGTGGTTCTCTGTCCCCAGTAACAGACACACACACACACACACACGCATGCTTGTATGAATATGTTTGCATTCAGGTACACAGTACCTGAGTACACAACAAATGCAAACGCACACACACTTTTAGGCACTTTTTCAATTAAGAACATATACAGCACTACATACACATGCACTCACATTCTATAGCACCTACGTTTCATAAAGACAAATACAGTATGTAGCATTTGCACAGCCAAAAGAACATTAAAGGCTGGGTTAGTCATCCTCCAGACCGCCCACACAGATGCTCCTCCCTACACATTGCAGAGGAGGGCTGTGTAAAATGTAAAATGCATTTGATATATTTCTGTTTGATAATTCAGAAGTTGTGCTCATGTCCAGTTATTACTTAAAGGCAGTGTTTTCGAGAACGTTTGCTAACAAGCCGCATCCGCTGCACTCCACGGGCCGGTGGGGCTCCGCATATCGGAGCACATTCTGAAGCAAAGCGTAGTACTTTTTTGATGTGGGCGGTTTTTGCCACTTTAACTAAATGTGCATTAGCTTACAAATATCTTGCAATAGCTGACTTTACCTTTAAGTTCTTGTACCATAGTTTAGATTATGCATGGTTGTATAAACATAGATACATCATTTTATCTTATCTCCTATCTTTTATGTATCAGTGTCAATTATGACCTTCTGGTGCTTCAACAATTTTACCTAAGAGATTAATAACATCTGATCTTATCAAATATGCACACAGCAAACAAACACTCTAAGAACACACACAATGCCAACACGCGCACACACACACACACTCAAAATGCAGGCATGGAATCACTGAAACTTTTTGAAGTTCCAGAACAGTATGCCACTTCAGTGCCAGGGGGTCTCTAGCATGCATGAAGCGTGTTGTCTGCTTTCTGTCACCAGGGAGGGCCATGGAGAGGCTGTGCTTGATTTAACGTCACAAGGACACAAGGCCAACATATCCATCACAAGCAGGAGAGGCCTACATTCACCGACTACAAAATTAGTTTCCTACTAGGCCCTGCGCTTTAAACTGGCCCATCCATCAGACATGAAGCATGGCAGAGTGACGTCCTGCTCAGACCAGCGGAAGACAACAGGCAAAGGCACGAGTTCAGCGTGCTCTAGCGAATGTGCTTTAATGCTCCATCTATGTAGCTGTAATAGCGAGATAGCTTGGTTTCAAATCACAGCTCTTGGTAGCAAGTTCCAGCTCTTTAAACCCAGGCCAAACACAAACACCGTGTGTGGTGGGATTATGCTGTGTTCTCGCCTAACAGTTTGTTACCTGTCTACATTAAATATTAATTAGAGGCATTTTATTCAGAGGGGAAAACAGTGTTGACTAGTAAATATGAAGCGTATGCAACAGGATATAAAAATGCATCATTGAGAGGTTTCCGGATCCGACGCAATATACCGGAATGTTCCGGCGAGATTCAATATGGTTTCGCAAATGGAACAGATGGCTGGCTGGCCGATCCCGCTAGCTCTGTATGATCTGGTTTTAACTCTAAAAGAAATAAGTGTCTCTGCATCTGGGAATTAAAGTAAAAACAACACAGGCGACACACAGCTATTGCTTTTTATGGTGAAAATCTGCCATGATGTAGCCTAGCAGTGCCACACAGTGAGCTGTGAGCTGGAGGTGTCAGGATATACCTCTCAATGCTTCTTCTATACAACATATTAAACATTAATATAGCAGCAAACATCTATTATCTATGTAAAGATACAGTACAGTGGAAAAGGTGCTTCCTGAGAAGGATATGTTCTTTGTTTTCTCAGCCGGTCCGGCCACGCATACATGTTAGTGCATGTATGCGTATGTGTGTGTGTTTGTGTGGCCAGTGATGCATTTGTTTTGGTTTGAGATGCTGGTGGTTTAAACCATACACATGCAGAGGTGGAGGGGGCTTTTGGTGCCCAAGCACCTGCCCTTTTCCCAAATTAATCAAAAGTGCCCCTCATTAATTTAATAAATAATATCGTCGTCAATAAAACGAAATGCCTGAATGAAAACAACATGAAAAACATGCATAAAACAGTAGAAAACACATAATAAAAAAATCGGAGAATGTGCCCTTTTTCAAAGTCACGCTAAGGCTTTAAAGTGTTGCTATGGTTACTTGCTGACTCCCGCGAGAGCCACTTCAAACAGGCAGTGGATGTGTTTGTAAGTAAGCTAAACAGCTTACAGCAGTTTGTTACATTTTCACCGCAAAATTACTTTTGTAAAGCGATCGCTAGGACACATTATTAATGAGTCCACCTTCAAACTTCTTCACTCAGCTGAAACAGCTGCTGTGGAGCGGCGCGTGCATAATTTTCTACGTGCATTCACTGACTATCTTTCAAAATAGCTAGGTTTCTTTTATCAATCGCCAAAACCCATAGGCCTATCACATCTGGCATCCTGCATCTACTGCATATGTTTACATATAGGCTGCTGTGTTGTCTGCACAACTTTGTTTACGTTCCTATTTACAGTGTGCAACGTGCACACAGAACAGACACAAAGTGTATTATCTTCCAATCACTGCCTCTAGTGTTATGACGCTGGAGCGGGCACACACACACACACACACACACACACACACACACACACACACTAGCACTTTAACCCATGCCGTACCTGACTGAGCAGGCCTGCTGCTGACTGGCTGCTGTCGTTGCTAATGTGACACTTGAAGTTGATCAGCGAGTCTCTCCCCTGGGTGCCCCTCCCTCCCCCTGGGTTGTGGCTGTCGACGGGGGGCACTGTGGATGAGGGGCTCTGCTGCTGTAGCACTGTGCAGGACAAACCCAGGACGCTGGACGGGCGGATCAGAAATGCCTCCAGGGCTATGTTAGCAGACACCTGGGGGGGGGGGAGAGAGGGAGGGGAGAGAGAGGGAGGGGGGGGGGGGGGGGAGA
>JAODTR010005647.1:19503-32371 GCA_025399935.1 Amblyopsis rosae
CCCCCCCCCCCCCCCCCCCCCCCCCCCCCCCCCCCCCCCCCCCCCCCCCCCCCCCCCCCCCCCCAGAGAGAGAAGAAAAATTGTTATATGGGAGACAGAAAAATGATGGTGGAGGGCGGTAGATAAATGATGGGCAGAGACAGGTTTTAATCATTTAGCAGATGCTTTTATCCAGAATGACCACAAAAAGCGTTGTGAGGAAAGATGGAGGAGAGAGGAAACAAAGCCGGGAAGCAATTTATCTTCCTGGTGCCTATTTTCTAGTTATCTACTCCGGGAAAAATTAATTTCACATTATTTTATGCCCTGCTAAGAGCAGAGCAGAGCGCTACTTATAGCGTGATGGAGGCTGCTGTGAATGCTGTCCAGACCCAGACCAGACCAGACTAAACCAGACCCACACCCAGACCAGACCAGACCAAACCAGACCCAGACCCACCCCCAAACCCAAACCAAACTAGACCAGACCAAACCAGACTAGACCAGACCCAGACCCAGACCCACACCCAAACCAGACCCACACCCAAACCAGACCAAACCAGACCCACACCCAAACCAGACTAGACCAAACCAGACCCACACCCAAACCAGACCCAAACCTAGACCCAGTCCAGACCAAACCAAACCAGACCCAGATCAGACCAAACCAGACCCAGACCAGACCCAAACCTAGACCAGACCAAACCCACATGTACAGTACCTTGGTTACCACACTGTTGTGTGCGGTCAGGGCCAGCTCAGCCAGGCGCTCCACACACTGGACGATACGCGTGCATGCTCTGGCCTGGTTCTGGGCCATCCACAGGGTGTGTTCCTCCACCAGCATCATGTTGCTGGCTATGTCCCATATGTAGTCCCCCAGCTGTGGACAACACACACACATATACTGTATATATATATACACATACTGTATACTCCCACAGGCACATGCATGCACGCAGATATGCCCAGAAGCAAACTCATCATTAACATCAGTCATATTACAACAACCGACACATTTATAATCTCCAGTCAGAAATATGAGGGAGGAGATGGCGGTTTCATTCATTATGGAGAGATTTAATTTAGATTAGAGGCGCCATTGAGGCAAAATTACTTCCTTGGGATGACAGTTAGCTATTTACAGCTACTCTCCTCTGTGGCTTCATTTTGCTGCTCCTCAGTGCCTGAACAAGGGTGGTCCTAATGTGCCTTAAGAAGCCTTATGTATTACATATCTTTTTATACAGTAATATCTCGCCTCAGTTAGACGCTGTTAGCAACAGGCAATAACATGACATAACAAATCCAAACACATTTTGCTAACATAGTTTGACCTTACCACGTGCAAACCTTGTGTTTTGCTCACAGAGAGGTATATTTACATTTAAGTAAATTAAATAACCTCAATGCATTGAAAGAGCTACAGTACCTTTACAACAACACTTGTCATTCAGGTTTATAATTGCCCTGAGCAAGGATGAGGTGAAATGCTAAGCTGTCTGCAATCGATTGAATGCTTGAAGCCAGAGCACCGGTACCTGTATGCGTTTGTTCAATCAACCTCTGTGCGTCTCTCTGCTATTCACTAAAGTTTTCCTTTCACCCGCACAAATTGAGCTCTCGAGAACCTCCCGTTATTGAGCTACTCAGTCCTCCCAGTGCTAACACCCAGCAGTTGTATTCTCGCCTTCAACCTCCTCAAGGCAACACAAACGCATTGCTTTCAGGAGGTGTTGAACATGTGAATGCATAAATGATTCTGGAAGTATCAGCTACGTGTTGCATTGTATATTAGCAGATTGCTCTGTTGTGGTAACCTAGGAAAATGAACCGCCTCTAGTCTAGCTGCCGGAACAGGAATCAAGTCAGTGCATACAGAGGGAATAATGCTCCTCCATTATTTAATTATAGCCATATTCCTTACAGCATGTTAGGAAGTATACAGTGTGTTGGAAATTGAGGGCATTAATACATGTGTATATGTTCTGTATGCATAATGAACTTGTATGTAGCCTACGTATGGTTTACTGTTTCTGACAGTGTGGCATATGCATGTACTGATTACATAATAAGAAACAACCTGAATAGATATACTGTAAATGTGGTATTGTAGTAGTTTTGACATGTTCTGTATAACAAACATATGCGCTGGCATCCCTACTGGACCAGCAATGTAATGACTCGTGTCGGTGCGAGTGGGAGGGCTATAGTTACACAACAGACTGGCAGGGGTGTGAAATCTAGGTTCAGAACGTAAAAAGCCTGCACAAAGATGTATTGCAACCATTCTTATGGTTGTAACTGAACCACATAGACAGGAAGTAATAATGGTAATCACCTGTTTAAGTGAACAAGCAGAAGGAAGACCTGGCAGGACTTTTACATTGTGAAGCAGGCTGGACTGGCAATCTGCCGTTGTCCCAGTGGGCTGACGCACCATCGTGGCCAATATAAAGTTTTAATAAAATGAATCTAGCAGCACATTGATTATTTTGTTATACTGACACTAGGCTAGCCCAATCAGGTCTCTTACTACTTATAGGCCCCACCCTCCTCCTCTGAACTGCGTTTCTCATGTGTGACGCCACAAATATGCTGACAAACAAGGGCGTCAAAATGGATAAACCACAGCGGTGCAGAGGATTTTCTGTAGGCCAATGCCACTAAATGTGCAAAAGTAACATGTTTACCGCAGGGGCTGCAGTAGCTTCAATAGGTTATCTGCAGCCCTATCCAACATAATGTATCGATTTGGTGGAAGGTGGAAGCAGGCGTTTGTAGTTAGTGTGTGTGCGCCTGTGTGCTGATGATTAGTTAAATGATCCCTTAATGTCTATGATAGATAATACGATCATGGTAATGTTATAGTGGGGCAATCAGTAGGCTATACTGCTGGTGACCGTTGGACTGACATCAACCAATGTCAAATGCCAGGGTCACATTTCAGCCCTATTCTGAAGTCAGACTGTCACCTCTCCATATGGGCAGAGATAAGCCTGAAGCAGAAGTGAATTGAACTCAATCACCCTATAGCTTCAAGAGCAGCCCAGTGTGAAACACTGTAAATGAATGCATAAATAATCTGACATTGGGAATCTATCTGTGACTGTTAGACTGTTAACTGTCTTAAATACCTTTGAATGTTTGGTTACACCTCCACTACTGTGTTTGTGTGTGTGTGTGTGTGTACGTGTACATACATCTCTCCGCTGCTCCCCCAACCTGGTCAGTCTCTCCACCAGGTGGGTGACATAGATGACGTCCATGGCGTCTGTGAAGTGGACTGCCTTGCTGGTAAAGCTCACCAGCTGCTGTGCTAGGGGCAGAGCGTTGGTGGCATTAATGGTCATCTGGAAGAGCAGAGGTTCAGGTTTAGCCTTGCGTGTGTGTGTGTGTCACGCACACAACATACATGTACACAGGTGTTTGTTGTTTACTATTAGCTTCCCAATTCTACTTCACATATCAGTCTAGAAACTCTGAGTCGTTTGTCATTGAAGTAGATCCAATAGGTGTCATTGTGGTGTTTGGTGCTCTATAAATAAAGTTAATTATTATTATTATTATTAGTTTTATTAGTAGTATTATTAGTATTATTAATTGGCAGGTGGTTGGACAATACTATATAGATAAAACAGAATAGCTGATAGTGATTTTCAAACATGATTGGACCATCTTCAACCAAGCAAACAATACCACGGGGTGATATTCCAAACAAACACTTACTGTTATTGCTGTCTGCACTGAACAACAACCAGCTCATAAATAGTTTTGAATGCAAAGCAAAGCAAAGCAAAGCGTGCAGGCAGAGCTTGCCAAGTCACTATGTTTTAACAAGTAAGTAGCGTGCTAATGAACTGCAGTGCTATGGGAGGGGTAGAGGATTGTGCTAACCATTCTCTGTCACACTACTGTAAACACACTGGTAACCATTCATGTCACTCTAAACCCACCTGAGTGAGATGGTGCAACACGCGTGTCAGGTGACTGGCATAGGAACACTGGGTGTAGTCCTCCTCCGCCCAGCGCCCCGCCCGGTCACAGCGACGCCACGCCTTCTTTTCTCTCCCGCTGGGGTGGTGGTGGGGGGATGCACAGGGCTGGAAGGCCAGTGTGCCAGCCAGGGTTTTAGGCCACCTACAGCAACAGCAAAGAGCCAAAGATACAGTGCAATGTCATGAAGACCCAGCAACAACATGAAAAGGATCATTCATCATTCTGTCGGCTGTTTACAACATCATTAGGGTGCGATATTTGTTTCTTTAACAATTTAGGAAATTACACATGGAGCTCCAGATGGTGACAGGGCATTTAGCATATTAATTTGGAGTTAATAATTTGGAGCTCGCTAGGTAAGGTTGTCAGTGATTGTCAATGCACTGACATTATTTTAATTAATCGTTTTGACTTTCACACTCAAATGAGACAGTTTTCAGTCTTGCCAAAAACTGAACGTTTCCTTTCAACAGATGTGCTAATGTTACAATTACACCAAAAACCTTGAGTCATTAACCTCCTAAGACCTGAGCTTTGATAATGTGTCCCTTTTTTGCTATTTGGTATTTGCTATTAGTAGGACCTGACAAACTAAGCATTGTCTTTGAACAGGAAATAAAATATTGTCCTTTTATGGGGACATTGGGTTTATTTGACTACAAATCACACTAAAGTCACCAATGTGTAACAAGGTTGATAGTGAGTATGCGTGTGTGTGCACATATTTCAATGCCTGAACATAGCTGTGCAAAAACAATAAAATTCAACTCAAAACAATTTGATAAACAAAATCTTTATGTGACACACTAGGGTGGCCAAACAAACAATTAATTTCAAGCATACACAAGAATTATGAGGCGAACACACATAGGCTAACTATAATTTAACACAATTAAGTCCTTATGTCCTCAAATGAGTACTTAATCATTAATGTAACTTGTTATGAAAAAAACTTGTCAAATTACAAATGTTAAGATTAATAACCAAGTTCCAACCATAACTTTGTTACATTTCCAGATCACTGTCTGCTCCAACTGTAGAACATGTTTTTTGACACCATCATGATTTTACATGAACGAGTGTATTTTGCTTTTGCTACCAATGGTAGGGATGGCACGATACAGTTTTTTTAGTCCCGATACCGATACAGATACCTGGACTTTGGGTATTGGCCGATACCAAGTACCGATCCGATTCCAGTGTTAAATTAAGCTGTATTACTCACTGTGACTGAGGAAGAGACTGGGAATCATGTTTTGTGTAAGGAACCATCAGGCTTGAACATTGCTTTCCTAACTCTGTAAAACATAATGTAACATGGGCTATATACAAATATAAGGAAATATTACAATGTTGTCATTGATGTATGCATTAGTTTGAGTGGTTTGGTTTAAGTTAAGTCGCAAAGTAAGTGATAGCCAATCTCTTTTTTTGGACCTAGATGCATTTTAGAAACACTGTGCTGATAGTGTGGCCTAGGTAGGTAAGATATTGCTGAGGCTTGACAGTAGAGTGTAAATTATTTGAATTGGATGAGCCCCATAGATCGGTTACAACTGTCCAATTGTCACCGATGCCGATCCAGATATTTAAGTCAGTATCGGACCGATTTCTCTGTATCGTATCGGTGCCATCCCTACTAAATGGCACACAAAACTGTCCACGAATGAGGGCAATATGTTTAAGTTAAGCAGAATTAAATGTACAGTGCAGGATGCCCAAAACCTAAAGTCCCCATTACGGTTGACACGATATCAGAATTTCACTTCACGATTATCAAGGATAAAATTCACGATAATTCACGATAACAATATTATCGCAATATATTTATATAGTATATACAGTAAATAATAATGCTATCAGTTAAATTAATCTTCAACTTTGTTTATTGTGTGTTTTTTTGTGGAAGGTAATGCTTTTTATTTAAAATCTGTAGTAGCAGCAGACGTCCAAAAGATGGCGTTGTGTGTGAAATCCTTCATGGGATTTCAGCTTTGTGACTCAGTACTATGTGGCGCAAGGTTTATGTTTTCCATGGAATGGGAATCTGACAAAAAAATGCATTTACGTTGCTTTTGATAAACGCTTTGGGGTTGGAATATTGAGATTTAAAGACGGTGATGACGTTAAGCAATGGGGCACATGTGCTTGCTAGCTCAGGGCAGGCAATGCCTGTTATGTAGCTTCTCTAGTTTCTTCAATACACCAACACGTCACAGGGAGCTAGACTTGTCTTTTATAAATGGTAGAACGAAAAACATTGCAGCGTTTTAACGTAACGGCCGAAGCTGCGCGATGGACAGCGCGCCCCTCCCATTCATAACTCACCGATATGCGCACCTTCGGTCTACGCCCACCTGTTTCCCCAGCGCACAAACGAAGGTGCTGATTTCCTTGTTTGTGTGCCTCATTCATAAAACTATGTTCTCATTTCATCTATCCTGCCACTCGCGCCTGAAACGACCTCACGCAATATTAGTCGCGGGTCCGTCGGGTGCAGGATTGT
Source organism: Amblyopsis rosae (assembly GCA_025399935.1). Taxonomy (NCBI): domain Eukaryota; kingdom Metazoa; phylum Chordata; class Actinopteri; order Percopsiformes; family Amblyopsidae; genus Amblyopsis; species Amblyopsis rosae. The sequence goes on from JAODTR010005647.1 coordinate 25,988, forward strand.
TAGACGTTATTATTTATCATGTGAATGTAATATCAATATTTTATTTGTTATTATCACGGTTATCAGCAATACCGGTATATTGCGACACCCATAGTCCCCATATAAGGACACAGTCACTGTTTTAACTAGTTCATCCATTTTTACAGAGCTGTTCTTTGGTCAGAAGTGTAAAATGTGATGCTGGATATTCACGTCATGGCAAATCACCCTGCGAGCATAAGCTGATTTAAGCATAGCACTCTCACTTTACATGAATCAAAATAAAGGCGCAGAAAACAGAGGTCTGCTAATCTGTCCTCTACTCCGCCCTCTTCACTCTCTCTCTTATCCATTTTGCTGTAGATGTAGCAAGGGCTACTTAGCACTGAATGGCTCTAATCCCCCCCCCCCCACCGTAACCATAAAATGGGGGCTTATTTTCCGGTCCATTACATTGTTGAGTTTAGCAGAAACAAAGGCTCTCTGTGCTCCCAGTTCTCTTTGATGGAAATGCACTACAAAATAGTACAGTGGCTATAACAGAGCAGGGTCGGAGCAGCATGTATCTGGGGGGCACTGGAAGAGAGAGTTGCCTTGAAAATACACATTGAAGGTTGAGGTGTGTCCAGTACGACTTTGGGAAATCCTGTAGTTTTGAATGTCGTGGTTGTCAATTGAGGTTCCTGGTCAGTTTGTCCCATGTGTTTGGATAATACAAATATGTTAATGCATCTGCAAGCATAGGCTCGCTAGAACATTGTATACCCAACAATACAATAATGTAAAATGTAGTAACACATTTACAAAACACTTACTGTACTCCAAACAATCACAAACATCAGCACGACATTGAATATACGAGCTTGTAACTTGCATCTGTTGAAATCCCACATTTGGGAGGACTGTACATGTTCAACGCTCAATGCTGTGCTCAAGATTAGCCTTTGTGGGAATTGCTGAGTGAGTCATAGTGACCTGGTGACTCATTTTTAATGGGTTCTGACGCAAAGCAGGGCTGCGCAGCGCAAACATCGTTGATTAACATGCTCTGGACCTTTGGTTTACACTGCTCAGCTTCTCAAGTGTCACCTTTTCTTTCCTATTCTCTTCCAGCTAAAACATTCTGGACAAAGCTTGTCAAAATAAAAATGCCCCTCCCTTCAAAGTCATAGGGTGCTCTCTCAATAGCAAGGCTATGATATTATTGTTGTCTACGGTCTGCACCACGTTGTTGATGTTGCTATTTCCCGACTTAGGTCTGTGTACAAAGAAACATCACGCATAGATAATGGGCAGCTAGCGGAATGCAAAAAGATATTGAGTGACTGAAAATATTTGTGTTCATTCGCTTGCAATCTTGTTGTGTTAAACAGACAGTTCTGCATGTATTAGACGAAACCAGATGGCTGGCAAATTAGCTATAGTAGGCTATGTGTTTTCAATAAAGCTTGAGATGTATTTGATTTGAAGCATTATAATATTATCAGTGAGAGGACAGTAGTCAAGTAGTTTCTGCTATGGACCATTATAATGATAGTGAACAACATTTTAATGAGGACTGGGTTGACAAACATGAAGCTAGCCTTCAGATAGTGTGAGGATTGTGTTTGAGTTTATTTGTTCATCTAAACATATCAGAATAGCGGGGTCTTCTCACCTGAAGTCCCCCTTGTTGTTGGTGATTCTCTCGGTGGTGCAGTACATCACTGATGTCTCCAGAACAACAATCTCCATCTGACGAGACCTGTTGCCACGGGAACCGGTCACCTGGCACTCCCAGACCCCGGCAACACCAACGTCAATGTTGGAGAGGATGACCTCGCTGTAGGCGGGAAGTGAGAACAGACTGTGAGAGGTGTTTTGCTCTCTCTCTGTGTGTGTGTGTGTGTGTGTGTGTGTGTTCTGCCAGAGTTGTGCCCTGTTTGTAAGTAAGATGAGTTTTAAAATGTTTTCTGTGACTATGCATAATCATTACACAAGCTTATATTTTATTTAATCTGTCAAAGTGAGTTCTATCTCAGTTGAATTGGCCAATTCAATAGAGAATGTGTTAAAGAAAGACAAAGGAAGCCACAGACGCCCTGCCAAATGGATTCATTTTCAGGATTGTACATCCTTTAACAAGGAAGAAACAAAGTCATAGGAGATTGCTAAGCAACGGACACTATCACCGAGGTGATATTTTCTCTTTGAGAAAAGCCAACTGTTTTAATTTACAGATATATTCAAAATATGGAGCTAAAGCAGATACATCTGTTATGTTGTTTACCTCAGGATCAAAGGTTTTTTTTTCATCCTCATTTCACAATTTTACTAAGCTGTGCACGGCCATCATAGCAGAATACAGAGTTGTTCACATGGCGACTTGGTGAACAATGCTCCACAAATGACCATGTTTGACATTCGACATTCAAATTATACCCTAAGTGACAGGCTGGAGAAGGAATTTAAATCTTCCACAGTAAAAATGATTAGCGGCTGAGGGCTCTCAAATGTGGAGGAGCTCTAATCCCTGACAATAGCTCTGGAACAGAGGACAGAGCAAACATTTATTCACAAACTAACATTGAACGCATTCCCATGGTGCAGGCTCTGTCTCTCTCTCTCCCTCACTGTCACTAACAATCACTTCCTTTGTCTCATTATAGATAGCCTACCTATTATTTAACCAAAACTAACTAGCAAAGATGTATTATGCAACAATTGTATGTAAAATGTACATTAATGTTAGCATAAAATATTCAGCTAATAATATATGAAAATTTTATTATCAATGTAAAATATAAACAACAAATTACCAAATAGGTAAAACACAATAATCCCAAGTCATTTCTGCACCGTTTACAAATGAGAGCCTACGCAATTTTACAGTTCAAATTGCACAAAGTACAAGAGCTCTGTTTTTGCAGTGAATACAAGGCAAACTTGTTTACTGTATACAGTGTGTTTAATAAATACATTTACAGTTTTTTTTTCTATCGCTTACCTTTACCGATGACACTTTTTTGAAACTCTAAACACAGCAACACACCTACCTCACATTAGCCAAATACTAAATGTTCTTGTCAAAATCATATCATGTTCAACAGTAACTCTACATTTCATAATGCAAAAAGACTATCTATACACTATGAAAACACTGCAAACCCAACTCAAAATAACATTCTGTCAAAACAGTAGCACGACTTTCAAAATAATAAAAGCCGATGAAATTACAAAAACTGCATTACTTTTCATGTTTCAGTTCTACCTCCGTACAATGTGAAATCTTTTTTTTGTTTTGTTTGTTTGTTTAGTTTTTTGTTTGCAATTCAGTTTTCTTTTACTGTAAAGGACACAAATTGTTTGGCATGAGGGTCTAATGTAATCTGGTGTAACCAGACCATATTCACGTTGTGAATAGGTCTGGCCACGCTCCATTGGTATCTGTTCGCAGTCATTTCCTCCTACTTGGAGCAGACATTTTGAACGATTGGACAGCGCTGAACCAATCGGCGTTATTACAACTGTTTTGATCACCTCATCTAGTTCTAGCACCATTTCGAAACACGCTTGAATTCAACGTCATCTCTCTAACCCACGCTATTGGGCCGCCAGCAGTGTGGCTGTGCAAATGCTAATGTGATCAGGGTTTCCAATGTACAGTATGCTCAACTTATTTCACTGTCTCAGCGAAATTAATTGAGCTGAGAGCATAGTTGGGCAGAGCCAGGCTACAGTATGTGTACATTTTAGACAAACTATGTAAAAGCGAATGAGTCCCCTTTGCTAAATAAAATTTACAAAAAATTTGACAGAATTGCAAAACCTTTATTTCTGTAGCAACATGAAATTTCAGCCAGGGATAAATAATCTAACCTACAGTATGTGGCCTTTGGTTCAAATGTGTAAACGTAAAGTCAAATACACAATTACAAGTGAAGAAGAAAAAAAAAGACTGGAAAGAAACAAAAATACATACTTCTGTTCCCCAGTAATCCATACAATCTTCAGCATCCATAAGATCTTCATCAAAATATGCTTTTAACACCACCAAGCATTCAGGCCCCGGATTGGGTCTTTACCAAAAATGTTTTGGTAAAGACCCAATCACAGAGAGATTGGCCGCCTGAGCCAAAGAGATTGGCTGCCTGGGCAGAATTTGACATTGAGCAGTGCATCTCTGCAATTTGCCCTGCAAAGTTGAGGCTATTTTACTGTGACTTTTATGCGCATCTACTGTACGTATAAAAAAACTGCAGTGCAGGAGAAGAGCACATGTCAGGCATGCATGCCGTATACCATAAGAAAACAAATAATGATTTTGCTGGCAACGCATTTCTATAGCCGATGCGTCTATGTGATTGGGGCCTCTCTCCCTACCTCTCCTTCTCCCTTGTTCTGGCCAAGCTGCTCCTCTCCCTGGTCCTCTTCCTCTCCCTGGCCCAACTATCCATCTATACCTTGCCCAGACATTATTATTTCTTTCTCTTTTGACAAAGTTATTCTGTATTCACACTAGATAAACAATCAATTGGTATACTGCTTTCTCTTTGTATATGCAATTTAAAGTATTACACCTGGCATGTCTCTGATTGAGATTAGATTTAGCTGTGGTTACTGTAATCTATTTTACATAAATTACAATAAATCAAGCTATTTCTCAATGTTTCAATGAAATGTTCATTCAGAAATGTTTATCAGCTGTTTCAATATAGATTTTGAGCTGCTGTTGTTGCGGAAGTAAAGGCTTTATGTAAAATTTTTACGTTTTCTAACATTAATTCTTAATTTCTGACGTGTGTAAGCATTTAAAAAAAGAAGATCCACAATTTTGGTATTTGGTAAAACTTGTTTGTAAAGGAAATATCATTTTAGAAAAATGCCAAATGCGTTAAATGACTGCATATTGTGTGAAAACAATATTAATTGTGTTAATGGTATGGTTATGAACTGACAGATGTTGGGCCAATTGTGTGTAGAGTTTTGAAAATGTGACTACATATTGGACAAATGTATGTTAGTGGTAGAAAAAAACTAATATCAAAAATGTTACTCCTAGCCTAGTTTGTGGAACTACAGTGGAAAACTAACTCAACAAGCATTGTTAGAATTCCATGAAACAAGCATGTCCTGTGACCTTGCTTCAATGACACTGTGAGGTCAGTCAGAATAAATAGTATGAGTTCATCTCCAGGGTTGGTCAAAGTCTCTTTTCTGATCTCTCTGCATGGAACTTAATCATAATTGAATGCCTTGTTAAGATGAAGAGCTTCTGGGCTACGATTAGTATGTGCATTGTGCCCGATTAGTCTGTGTGTGAACATGTCTGTATGAACATGGACCTCCTGTTAATGTATGCAGGCTCTCATTTACAGTATGTGAACCTCATACTGTATATCATTATACAGTATCATTATGTGAACCTCAACCTATACATTGAAATGAGATTGTGGGGACTTCAGACATCAGGGAATGGGTCGTAAGATGTTGTGTAATGTTGCAGATTCAAACAGAATATTGCATTTCTCCCTCTCCAGAAATCACTGAGTCAGATTAGACACAAGCCTTGCTTGTTTTTCAGCCCATCTCATCCTTCAAAACAACAGCCCTCTTTCTGAGAGCTGTGTGGCCATAAAGCAGAGCCCCAAACTCCAGCAGTGAACAACTCTCTCTCACCAAAGAAAATGACAAATAGCGCCCGTCACTCCAACCACCCAGTACGGCATCCTCAAAACAAAACCACCAACAGCTTTTTACAAAGTATGCATAACCTTCCCAGCATCGTTGGATAAGACGGTTATGGTTCCTTTTGAGCACGCAAATCAGTAGCAGTGGTGATAATCATGATGATGAGGATGATGAAGGTTGGTGTGAGGGACACAATTCAAGCGTGTGAGCTACTGGTCTCATCCTCCATCCTCGCCATAAACAGTCTACAGAGGAGCCCGTTACATCATCGCTGACGCAGGGCCAGCAGTTGGCATCCTGGGAAATATAGAGCAACTAAGCCCCCCACCCCCCTTCAACCTTCGTCTCTCTCTGCTCCCCTCTTTTCCCATTTGGCCTCTCACACAGGCTCACAACAGAAAACCTCCCCTCTGAAGTAGTGTTTGAAGTGGCTCTAACACAATGTCAGGTAACCCCGCACCCAAAGAACTCAAGCAAGAGGAGATACCAGAAGCTATCTATTCTATTCTATTCAATGTCTTACAGTCTATGTTATGATATTACTTACTACTGTAAAATTATACATTATTTCTATACTCTATAGTCTACATTTTAGATTGATAAAAACTGTATATTATGTATCATGTATATTCTATACAATCAAGGCTCGACATTAAGTCTTGTCCGCTTGTCCGGGACAAGTCGATTTTTGAAGGGGCAAGTGCAAGAGGATTTTACTTGCCCGACCGGACAAGT
>JAODTR010005648.1:0-11254 GCA_025399935.1 Amblyopsis rosae
CAGTGGCACAAGTCTCCGCCTTGGCATGCCTGTGTCAGCAGGAGTAGACACGCCCCCTAGCCACTACTAACCTCACATCCTCTTCGATTTCTATTATGTCATTAGCTTCCTCGGCCAAACCCAACTAACATCCAATGGACGAATCTGTCCACAAAGTAAACAGAATATTGCACTTCCTGCTACATTTTTTATATTAAATTGCGCAACGTGATATTGTGATAACGATACTGAGTCGACATATTTGATCAAAAAGTGTGACATGTAGTGATAGAAGGTCAAATTAAACCACTTAGCCAATTATCAAAGAAAAAAATAAACATAAGTAATAGGCCTACAGAAATATGTAGGCTATTAAGCAATTCAATGGAATTAAAGTCTCAAAATGATATACAAATAAATGCTACAAACTGTGTTTTGGTTTTACCAAAGACATAATGCCCTAATGTGGGGATCACTTTTTTTTTCCTGTTTTCCAAACCTCGCCCCTTTTGGATTTTGGATCGCTCAAGTAAAACATGTATTTGATTAAGGCTGTATTTAAAGCGAACATGACCAATTGAACCCAGGCCATTACATTACAAATCTACCTATTCTCAGGATGAGCAGTCCAATCATGTTTTACACAGTAGAAATTGACAGGATACCTATATCTAAATATCTGACAGACATCTTTATTATGGGCGTTGCGCTTGTATGCAGCAAATACACGCAGGTTGTCATGCACGCAGTGCGTGAAAATTATTTATAAATAATCGCAGGCTTCTGCGGGTACATAATCGCGGTGTGCGATGCGGTTAACCATGCAGCCCTAACCCCTAGTACCTGCTAAAAATGCCACATTCTTACCCAGACAAACTAGTGCTTAATGAGCTTCTTCATCTGTGACACAGCAATGCAGCCCACATATGGCCCAGTAAATTATGTGCTTTGGTTGTGTCATCACCCTGTAGGAAAACAGAAGTCCTCCTACACAGGACAACCAACACAGTGCTTCGTTATTAAACCCCTGCTCTCTCTCATTTAAAGGAACCCACTGAAATAACATGTCAGCCTTTATCAGAGTCACAGAGAGGCAAATGAAATAGAACATAATTTATTGCCTTTTATTCCCCCCAGTTTATTTTAAGGGACATCAGGAAAAGACCAAATAATGTGAAAGAGAAACTAGGCTCCATGTAGCCAGGTGTGAAAATACTCCTCCGGCTGAACAGAGAAACAAGTTACCTAAATGCATAAGAGCCTGCTTACTCTGCCGGACTTGTATAACCATAATTATTTTAAAAGTTCAGCTGCAGGCTCATTCAATATATTTCTTTGCGTCCGATTTCAAAAACAGGCTTGGCTGCAGACCACATTGTTGATTAATGGCATCACAATGACAGTGGCAGCGCAGCCTTGATTTTAATTTGTTGTGAATGTGCAGCATTAGTGCCCCCTTCCTCTGTGTGTGGATGCTGCTATGAATAACAACACCAGGGACGGTGTGTCTCACATTGGAAGCCCACCAAAAAAATATATATATATATATGAAAGGGAGAGAATATGGCATGGGAGGTGGTTCAATCATATTGTTATTAAAATACATCAGATTGTGTTTCAAAAACGTTGTTTTGGTCTTAACCTTCCCAGGAGTGGAACTTAACTTTGTGTTTTTTTTTACTAGTGAAAGTCTTGCAAACAGACTTTTATTTCAGGCTTGCAATCTAAGGAATGCTAGATGACAATGTTAAATGTCAAGACGCTGTCGAATTCAAGCATGTCATTTTTATGGAGGAGTGGAGCAAAATCATCGAGTCAGAAAACATCTCTCTGACACCGTGGATGCGACAGCAAGAGATCGTCCGACTATCGCGTTGCATCTGACGCTCTCTGTCCAGACTGAATCTGTCCGTTACAACATAAACAAACCATGTAGCCTACCTATTAGCAGTAGCACACTAAAGATCATAAGCCTACTCCATATTCACAACAATTGCCTACTATGACGGGGGCAGGTACGGTACAGATGTCACTCATTATTGTAGGCCACACGTAGTATACAACCAGCACCTCTACTTTATAAAATAAGCTAACTAGCTTGCTAGCTCTGTTGAGCATGCTAATAGAAAACGATCTCCCTCCAGCCAGCTGCCACATTAAGGTAACTGAATGAATAGTTGTCCGTTTCAACCATTAAATATAGCCTAGTTCTATGGTCTCAACGCGAGCGACAGGAAGAAAATAGAAACAGGGCGTCCGACAAAAGTTCGCTCTAAACGGCGCGCCGCATCGTGCAGCGCAGCATCGCGCAGCGCAGCATCGCTCGTGCCCAGTTAGGACATTACAACAGAAAAGATGGCAATCAAACTGCTTTTGTCGCTGACGCTCACTCGCGTCGCATCCAGTTAGGACACGGGTGTAATGCCGGTACTCCTTTCAATCCCTTTCCTCATCTTGTCACTTCAGATGAGACATCACTGCTGCACCTACTGGCCATTTGCAAGTGTTGCTCCGACATAAACGTAGTGAGCAGAGAAGTCAGGAGGGGTTTTATTACCAATCTAAAACCCGGGCCTTTCAGATGCGCTGATGACACACACTGGCCAGTCCGTCAAACAGAGAAAACATAAGGGATTTTGTTTTGCATAAATCATGTTAGAGGCTTCCATTTGTATATTGACATCATCTTGCTTCAGTTCAAACAGATGGAAGGAGGTTATGTTTGATAGACGGCTTAAGGTGCAAATAGAGTCATGGCATGGGGGGGGAACACTCTGCAGAAGGCTATTAATGACAGGTAATCAAGGCATTGGCGGGCGGGGGTGGGGGGTACATTTGCATGGAAATGGATGCATGACTAGCCAGCCGCTGAAATGAAAGTCTGCAAATTACATTTATCTACCTTATCAACAGAAGGCATCTTCTTCTGAGCTGCCACCGACATACAGCGCTATACAGTGCATCCACAAAGTATTCACAGCGCTTCACTTTTTCCACTTTGTTATTCTACAGCCTTATTCCAACATGAATTTAAAATGTGTTTTTTTCTCTCAAAATTCTACACACAATGCCCAATAATAACAAAAGTTTATACATAAGTACTGTATTCACAGCTTTTGCCATGACACTCAAAATGGAGCTCAGGCACATCCTGTTTCCACTGATCATCCTTGAGATGTTTCTACAAATTGATTGGAGTCCACCTGTAGCAAATTCAGTTGATTGGACATGATTTGGACAGGCACACACCTGTCTATATAAAAAGGTACCACAGTTGACAGTTGCATGTCAGGGCACAAACCAAGCCATGAAGTCCAAGGAATTGTCTGTAGACCTCAGACACAGGGTTGTATCAAGGCACAAATCTAGGGAAGGCTACAGAAAGATTTCTGCAGCATTGAAGGTCCCAATGAGCACAGTGACCTCCATCGTCCATAAATGGAAGAAGCTTGGAACCACCAGGACTCTTTCTAGAGCTGGCCACCCGGCCAAACTGAGCGATCGGGTAAGAAGGACTTTAGTCAGGAAGGTGACCAAGAACCCTATGACGTTACCGCAATGTTTACATTTGATTTGTTTCATGAGGCTAGCCCATCAAATATGACGTCTGATCAAGGGCGAGTGCGCTATCGAAGCACAAATTCCCCCACCCCCGTATTAGCCGGTTGTAGCCTTTGGGAGTGTAGTTATTTATGACACTCCGACGTTACGCTTTACAGCACTTTACTGCAGTTTAGTAAAGTGGTGTACTTAGTCTGGGAAGTGCACCATGCAGCGCACACACACTGGAGTGATTCTTTTGGTCTGTATTTTGTGTGGGAAAGAAAATTAAATATGTTGTCCACTAACCTTTTGGGTTGTTTTACCGAAAACATCCTACTGTGCCATCACTTCTGTCTACATGCTACGGTACCTAAATCAAGGCGGTGTATGCTACGCTTGGCGCGCCATCTGCTTTTGATCTTGCGCTATTTAATATGCTTTTAATTAGTCATATTTTCAATCTGATATTTTGGCCAAACAGCTGCCAGACAAAGTTGCACGTGGTCGCCTGCGTACAGTCGGAACACCAGTACTAAACTGGTAGAAAGCCTATGCTGAGACAATTGTCTCCCCACAGACTGAGATCACGTTGCCTATAAATGACCCAGAATCACACTATTTCAGAAGCTCTCCGCCGCAAACTTGACCATTCAAAACAAATGACAAAAAAATGCTGATAATACCGCAGACCGTGGTATTGGGCCAACCTAAATCACCGCATGTACATTTTCTTCACCGCGACAGCCTTACTCCAGAGCGCTGTATTTGCTGCCAAATGTGCTTCAAAAACTTACTGAACAAAGGCTGTGAATACTTATGTACATGTGATATTTTAAAGTTTTTTTATTCTTAATAATTCTGCAAATATTTTAAACAAACTATTTTCCACTTTGTTATTATGGTGGATTGTGTGTTGAATTTTGAGTGAACATTTATATTAATCCATTTTGGAATAAGGCACATAAAAAAATGTGGAAAAAGTGCTGTAAATACTTTCCGGATGCACTGTACAAACGCTAGATACATTGTTGTTTTTAAATTCCTTTTAACCAACGATTTGCACATTAATTGATTTTTGATTTGTTCATTAATTTATTTGATTGTTGAGTGGTAGAAATGGGCACCCATACAGATGCCCATTCACAAAAATGTAATGAAATGGTATCTGAGGGCATTTAAACTGTCCAAGCACAAGAGGGTCCTTTATTCAACATGTCCTGTGATCTCCTGTGGCTCGGGTCAACTGTGTGATTGTGGCCAGTGTTCGCCCCAAGCAGAGTTCACAACAAAGCTCTGTTGGTCAACTACCCTTTCTGTCAGACACACTGTAGGTTTGGCTGGCTAATCAACAATCCCTTCCAATTATACCCAGCTGGCCTGACTGGGCCACCTCAAGGGCACCATCAACTTGCCACACTGACAAACCTAGTCTAGTTTCATGTCTGTGGACGTCCCAATTAGATTCACACTCCTTAAATGTCTGACCATGCGACTCTTGGTCAGAGGCCGGTGCTGAGCGTGAAGTGAATTTGTGTCACGGAGGAGCAGCTCCAGACAGACTGCCCAACTCTCTTGCCTGAGGGGCTGTTCAGAATAAAGTCCTTTTGTGAAGTTGATGGAAGTCTAGTAAAGCCATTGGGAACTTCTGCACCGGCATCCTTAAGGATTCAGCACTGTAGCTTGACTGAAATGTCTTCGTATCAAATTAATTAAAAAAGAATACTGGAGGCAGTCTAAAACAAAGAAAAACAAATGTTTAATATAAAGCTTGTGAAAATGTTAAGCCATTGTGAATATCTAAGTTTTCTTCAATATTTCTGGCAAAACATAGACCTTTGGTTTCAAGGTGAAAGAAAAGAAAAAAAGGTGGTTTCACATTTCTGCCCAAAATGAGCTTCCAGGAGGGTATACAGTGACATTTTCTATTCATGAAATCTACAATTGCCAGTGGTGACGTCAACAAAACCACAAGGAGTCTATGTCCCAGCACACCCCACGGCCTGTGGGCAAACAGACATCAAACATTTAGGGAGTATGGATTCAAAGCCACCGGATGAGAACAGAGCAGATCGATAACGCATCGCAGGCCCACTAAACAAAGACAAAGATAAGTAGAAGCTTTTTGATATGTCAAAAGTGTGTCTATGACGACTTTTGGTTCCATCCAAACGAGTGTCTTCCCACAACCGGCCCTCCTGACACTCAACAGCAAGGAAAGAAAATCAGGACCAATAGTAATAACTGATTGTTTACAGCCGGCTTGCTTTTTTCTATTTTGTCTGGGGAAATATTGTACTGGCATGAATACGAGAGGGTTTTCACTGTGAGGGAGAGTAGAGGTACATCTGTTTCCCCCACTTTTGTCTGATAATGCAACGGCCCAATACTGTCTCACTTGTTTCCCATTCGTCGTCATCATGGTGAAAAACGTCTCACTCTCCAATGTAATATCCTCTTATCTCCAGCGCGCACACACACACACACACATGCAGACACACACACTTGCTAGTGAAGTGTACATTAAGCATGCAAAGGCGATATACAGTGTATTAAAAAACAATATTAAAACACTTAATAATGTTAAGAGCTGTAGGTTCAGAGAATTCACACAGGTTTAATCTGTCTCTTGTGGAAAGTACTTTTTAGGTGCAATACTAAATTTTGTGTTTTCAGACACACACACGTGCGCACGCACACACACACCCATGCACCAATGCATGCTTGGCCAGACCTGCTATGTAAACAAAGTACAGAGGAGCTTGGATTATAACACACATAGAAGGAGCGTGATGTCATTCTCTCTCTGAGACACATGTACTCCAAATATAGAAAATAGTTGATTGCTGCTATATTTATGTTAAAACAAATATCATAGGACATAATAAATTGTTCAATAAGCAATTTTCCTCAAAAAAAAATAGAAAAAAAATTAAAATAGCTCCTTAAACTATACACTGACATCTACTGGCATAGATTAGGTTAACAATCTAATATTGTATAAATACGTTGAATCTCCAGCTCAGGTGAGAGCACAAGGTATAACATATTTTAGCTAATACCTACCTAATAATACCCAATACCTACCTTGCTGGAGCTGCTGCCCTAGCGACCAGACTCCAGATAAGCAGGAGAAGATGGATCGAGATATTACCTATTCATTATTATTAATGTATGTCAACCCTGTTTTTTTTCCCCAACATGCGTGGAACTTTTAAATTGCTTCTGCAGCCAAGCCTGCCACTCAGTTGTAGGCAGACTGGACTGGCGTTTGATTGAAAGGCCAGACAAGAGCATGTGAAAGGAGACCCAATTAAAGCGTTAGTCGGCCACTGACCTCTGGTGGCAATTTGATCGCAAGACCCATTATATCAATAAGTGCCTGTTAGATTCCATCTGGCATTGCTCTGTGCGCCAATCACCTAGCTCAGACACAGAGTGCGAAAGCTGTTCATGCCAGCGATCAAACCCTCAAACAATAAACATTGCTGTGAGGCTTCTGAGCAATACAGACTAGAGGGCTCAGAATACGTTGATGTGATGGAGCCCCGAAGATGAATATCACACGAACGCAAGCAGTCCCTCACTCACGCCACATTATTTTGACTCTGATGCTTTATAGATTGGGTTTAATTTAAAGATTTCCATCATCTGCAAGGCACTAAATTGAGTGACAATTATCAGACTTGATTAGGATGAATCTATAGCTCAGAGCTGAACAGGCTCTTTGCCGGAGAAATGAATGGGCTCTGCGTTGCATAAATATAAAGAAACATCATTCGTGACGATTTATTGCAGTTAAACACGCCAAGGTTAATGTAAATGAATGCAGCATTCTTTCTACAGGAAGCAGTGTGTGTGTGTGTGTGTGTGCGCGCGCAAGCTCACAAACGCACTCACGTGAAAGATAAAGATGCACAGGCTCGTCAGTCAGACAGAAGAATTAAGATGACAACCAACAGCCACATCTCTTTGCCCTAGACATGAGTGCACCGAAATCCTCTGTGGGGGGCAGCGAAATTATGCAGATAGGGATGTGCTGGGTCACCAACCCCCACCACCACCCTCCTCAGACTGCCCTGTTCCCTTAGCCAAGGTCACATGCGGACAGATGAGAGCCAGCCTTCAGCGACACTTTATGCCGTCCACATAAAAACAGGCTGAGCAGAGAGCCCTGCCCACTGAAAGCAGTTAAGAAAAGGCTAGGTTTTATTGCCCTCTGCAGACAAACGGTGTCAACTCTAACAATAACACACACACACACACACACACACACACACACGGCCTGGGTGCTCAGAGACAGACAGAAAAGACATTCTCAAATAAGCAAGAAAACAACCAAGATTTAAATCCACCAGCAAATCCACAATTTTATTTCCCAGTCCTAACAAATAGCTACATAACCAGGCAACAGCTAGGCTAGTCAACCAAATAAACGCTGTAGTGAAATGCAAATGGAAGCAATCCTGTACATTTCTTAGTTCCTAGGTAGCAACCTACTGTACCGTATGAACATGAGTCAATCCCATTCTCTTGTGTCTTGTTACTGTTGTCATTTTACTGAGCATAATAGAAGGATAATAGAAGAGACAAAGGCTTAAAACAAGTGGGAGGCCTAAATAGTGCCTGCTTGGATTTGTTGCCTATTATTATTATATGAGACGCCCTACTTAAAAGGCCCCCTGCCGGTCCGCAAAGTAATTGAAAGACTCCACCGCATACAGTATGTCACAGGAGGTTTTTTTTACAAGTCAGTGGTGTAGCGCTAAACTGCAAGAATATGGCCAGACAGTACAAATCAGATGCTACTGGCAGAAAAATACAAATACAAATCTGGAGGCTTGCTCTGGTCCTGAAAACAATTGAGTTTGACCCAGATGTAGCACGTTATAGAACCAGTGTAGAATCAATCTGTTGTCTGATCAGATGTCTGACGTTAACCCCTACTACACTGATGTATACTTAAAAAGGTCCTTACAGACAACATTAATAATACAATTAAATGCAGTCATTCCTAAATCAATTTGTTTAGGTAAACTACATTTATTTACTAAAGTGATTTTAACATAGCTGATCGATGAAAGCAAATTGAAGATCTTGTTATGTATCGCTTATCGCAGAAAATGTCAATATTGGATGATTTTCTTCTTTTTTTTTGTGATCCGGCCCAGGCCAGCAGAAACCTGCAGTGAAAAGCAGGACTCCCGCTGATTCAGTCTAAACAGCGATAGCATCATCCAATGTATGCATACTGTAGTCGCTTTGAATGCAAATTCAAAGTCTAGCGCAGTACGCACACACAAGGGAAAGAAGAAAGCCTTCCGTAAAACGGAAACGTGCTCAACAGAACAGCTCAGGCTCCCGTTATCGCAGATAACGAATGCGACTGCAGTTGCGGTTGCTGGCATCTCCGCTTTGTTTTCAATCCATTTATTTGAGACGGGGCGATAGGAGAGGCAGATGTTGGTTGTGCCCATCTGCCAATGATGGCTGGTGGAGATGAAAGAGGAGGAGATTTGAGGAAACCTGCGCATGACATGCGCCTTAAGGAAGCAGAGGTTAAAGAGTTCCCTCAAAAGGTCCAGATTATAAGCAGTTACATATGTGACTCAGGTAGATTTGGCATCCCATGCAGCCATTACCGCTGATACATGCCATGGAGAAGTGATTTACTGAGGAAAATATGACCTAAATTAAGATTCTTATAAATACACCCTATGGTATTATCAACAACCTTTCTAAATTATCCTTACTCTCCCACTCGATTTGCTGAAATATTTTCCATTTCAGCTTGGGTGTTTAGACCTCAATTTGAATAGATTATGATAAAGGCTTGTAGGTTGACACTGAAGTTGCCATGTTATGATCAATTTGGTGATTTAAATTGTTATGTTCTGACTAATTATTAAAAACTGTTTTATTTATACTAGCCTATATCATAGATCCCTAAAATAAATATTCACAGTAACATGAACAGTAACCTATGCTTGAAAATGTAATGACTAGACTACAGCAACCGTCTAGACTCCAGTTTATAATGCATACTTGCTTTTCATACCATCTATGCTTTGTGTTACTCAAACTTGAATGCAATGATTTCTGTCCCTTTCAATCCAAAGTGTGGTTTTTCTATAGAACTTGTAAACCATTCTAGAGATGTCTGGCAGCTACAGTAGTACTGTACATGGGCTTGGCACCAAACACACATCTTTATAAGAGCCCATTAAAGAGGCCTAGCCAAGGTCAAACTCTATGGTTAAATTGGAAACCATTAGCTATATTAACCAGAGACATTTACAGTACATGACATGGAACAATATCTTTAATCAAAGACAAACTGGCTGAGGTGCTATTCTAATGTCTGCTTCTTACGTATTTAACAAATACAATTGGCAGCACTGTCTGGTGATAAAACAACTGCACCATTTCTCCTCCTCACTCAGGTGGAACTTACTTTACTTGAGCTTGGGAAGACCAATTGCAATACTGGCAGCAATATTTTACCATAACAAATTCATTGTTCGTTTCAACTTAAAATGTATTTTAGACTTATGAATTTGCCCAAGGACATTTTTGCCAATACACAGTACAAGGGCCACCCAATATAAATGGCATGAAAATTCACTCCAAGCCCTTTCATGTGCACCTTTGATTTATTCCCAGTGATTCTCAGGGCAATGCCAATGCAGCTGCCTCACATCCCAAGCCACCAAGGCCAGAGCTAACCAGCGTGTCCTGCGTCAACTCCACCAGACTCTCTAATGAGTCGCATGACAAAAGATATTGTCAGCTAATGCAAGCTAAATGTAAGCTAATACACTTTGTCAAATTCAACAAGTATCTCCTCGCATTTCACTAGCTTACCACTCTGTTGGAAGCCTTGGCTCGGTAAATAGTAAACAGTGTTGAACACCGCTCGTATCAACAAAGCCGTAGCACTACGCTTTGTTTCAGTGCGTTTTGACATGTGAGGAGCCTCCGCGGAGGACCGCGGAGCGATACAGTTTGATTTTGATTTGCGCTCGAAGAGCACTAAACCTCTCTAGAGCACTAGAGCTCTCATCAACATTGCTGCAGCAAGACACTACAGCAACTATTCTACATTTGCAAGCTTCTGAACATTGTTTGAGTCTGTATGCATCTAACTACAAAAAGGAAACAGGCTACATATGAAGCCGCATGCCAATGAATCATTAGCACGCCACTTGCGTCATATTCTTTGAAGTTTTAGAGGAGGCGAAACAGGTATTATTTATGTTATCAGTGCTGTTCAAAGGGTTAGTGACCATAATCCATCCAGAGCCCTGAGAGACACTAGACTGTCTGCCATGGCAGAACAAGGATGATGCAAGACTAAAGCTTTATTACAATGTGAAGCCAAGAAGGGCCATTCCGTCACGAAATTGACGGGCTTCCTTTCCCAATCGGTTTTCCTTGTGACTGGTTGTCAGCGTTGCTGTGTGAAGTCCGTGGGCTTCAGTGTTGTCAGGTCTGACAAAACTCCCCTTGAGCAGCTGTGGGCTGAAGCTAACCGCCCACATACCTATCACTAGGGAGTAACCATCTTTTTCAGATCCCCTTCACCAACTCGACAGCCATGATCATCCTCATTTCCGCAGGCCCTAAATGGTTAGAGAGTATATAACTGCGGTTTTCAGCTCAAAAGTAATCTGACAGCTATTAATTAGTATCAAAAAAGATATTAATTACTATAATTTTATATAAAAATTTTAAA
>JAODTR010005649.1:0-11254 GCA_025399935.1 Amblyopsis rosae
TATACAGTATAACTAGGTATATAACAGTGTACAGTATAACTGGGTATATAACTGCTGTATAACTGCTATATAACTGCTGTATAACTGTATATATGACAGTATACAGTATAACTAGGTATATAACAGTGTACAGTATAACTGGGTATATAACGGTATACAGTAGGGCTGGGCGATATTGACAAAAAGTAATTTAAATCGATATTTTTGGGCTCAATGACGATACACGATATATATCTCGATACAGTTTTTTTGGTGCTCAGTTTTAAGACAAATCCATGTAAGATGTCACAAATACCTTTTTATGTATAAGCCTTTGATTGAAATACATTTAAAATTGTTCCACTGCCTTTTTACTGACACAGAGTTGATTGAAATGTAACTAAGAAAAACTTAAATGAAATAATTACATAGATACAAAACTATCTCTGGTACAGTTAACACTCTGATTTAAGGTTTAACATTCCTGCTGAACAAGATTAACAGCTTTGCAAATATCAAATGTAAATCTTTATAAAATAAAAATATGAAAATACCTATTCAGTTGTTTAACCCAAAAACAGACAGAGCACAGTATGTGCTATTGAATTATGAACGCCGTGCACCAAAGGTAAGTCCATACTCTTGTGTCTGACTACACATGGATGACCAGTCCATGACCAGTCCATGACCAGCCATACAGACAGCAATGGTCTAAGCTCACAAATTAGTCTATGCAAATAAATATTTCTTTCAAGCGAATCTCTCTTACCCTAAAAGGGAGAACTGTGTGCGCACATGCCTGCCCTGTGCTAATCCTTTAGCATAGCCTACAGAAACATCCGAGTTTGTATCCGCATTGCGCGCGTCACGTCCACAGAGGAATATTTGCACCGATTTATATTTAAAATATAATTTATAGGGTACTTTTAGTATTTATAGGGGATCTTAGCTGGGATTTTTCCGTGTGATTCGTGTTCACACGGGAACATTTAAAGTGTAACAGAACAGGTCACTAATACCATGGTAACAGCGATGCGAGCAGATTTCACGGGGGAATCTTTTGAAAGCCTTATCTAGCCTTATCTATAGCGACATTTAAAGTGGAACAGAACTATAATGTTATAGAAATGGCAAATGGTCTATGTTAATATACAATATGTTGTGATGCACGGTTAAAGCCCTATTAATGGACCAACCCAATCAGGGACTCAGTATAAAGAGGTTTCAGAAATGTTTGGGGAGGGGCTGGCTGTGTTGCTATCATGCTGCCATGGTTGTATTGAGTTTTTGTAAATGTAATAAATTCTTTCTATTTTTTGGTACATCTTGCCATGGCCTTTATTTGTTAACTGCATTCTCCAGCCGCTAAATGGTCATTCTAACACCCTTACTAACACCACGGTAACAGCGTTGCGAGCGGATTTCACGCGAGAATCTTTTGAATGCCTTATCTTTACCAACGACATATTTTGAAAACTACTTTCTACTGAGACTTTCTTGACTCGAATAATTTAATTTTAAATAGTCAAAAATCTAAAAATAATTTAATTATCGCCGTTGACTACCAAGCATATTTTTTGCAAACTAAGGTGACATAACGAGGAAGTCACTTCGGCTCTCTATAGGAGAACAGGGGGAAAGGGGCAGGGCTTGGGATTTGTCAATTAAACAGAGGTCTATGCCCATTACTTCTTCCCAGACCCTATTCACCAGGTGCATTGTGGGTCATGACACCCGAGGCCCCTCCCATTTTTACCCCTCGTCCTATTTTAAAGTGTGTTTCTCCTCCAGCAGCGTGAGGCCTTCCTTCGCCGCGCGTGTAAATATTGCCCATCACTGTGTATTCTAATCAGCCTGCGGAGATTGATGGCCGCGCGCTGCCACGGCAACGACGGGCATCCGTCAGAAGGATGGGGGGGGGGGGGGGGGGCTGCATTTTGCTCCTGTCAGCATGTCTGCAGTGAGACAGGCTGCTCTGCTGGGAGGGGCCACACAACAGAGGCGCCACACAAACACACACACACACACACGTGCACTTTACATGTACGTGCACAGTATTCCACAGACGCTTTTATTCAGAGCGATTTGCTACAAACGGTACAATGGAAGCTTCACTAAGGCCTGATGCAGGTGTCGGGTCTTAGTGAAGCAAACGCATTACAGAAAGACTCGTGTGTTTACATATACATGTACAGCGTTTAGCACATGGTTGTATCCAGAGCCATGTAAAGAGAGAGTTGGTGTAACTCTGTTATTTCCATGGCTCTGGTTTTATCCAGAGAGACAGCAGTTCATAACACCAGTTGTCGTAGTAACCAACATTCTGTTGCAATCATCAGGACTAACTAAGTTACACACGTACAACATACATGGTCTAATAATATAGAGTAATATAAGTACCAACTTAACAAAGACATGAGAAACTGCAATTGTAATTTCTCAGTGACGCAGTGACGCTTTATATACATACTTTATGTATATAAAGTTAATAATACCTAACATTAAGTCAAAGTAAGCACACCCTTCACCCATGCCTTGAAATTATGCATTTGTTTTAAGATATACTAGCCTATCACCAGCCAAGAACTGGCACCAACACACGCACCGTCTTGGACCCATTAAGAAATAAAAACCACTCAACTCAATGTAAATCATAGAACTGCATAAAGTATCGGCACCGGTTATTTTGAAGTGTGGTCGAGATATATTATGCAAACTGCGTCGGGGTCTTCTACTGTATAGGGACTTTGCCCCTATAGAAGCAACGACATTGAACGAACAGGGCTGTGACTTATAGTTATTTAGTGGTTCTATGGGATTACCACACAGACAAGGAGGACACATTGATACAGGGCACCGCACATAAAATGTACCCACTGCTGTGATGGAACTGCCCATAGATCAGAACCTGAGGGCCGCTTTGGAAATTGATCAGGGGTCTCTCCTTCCAGTCACATGACGGACCGACCAGGGCTCGGAATCAGCCAGCCGCCTTCCTAAAAAGGCCACCTCAATGTCATATTTCATATAACGTACGCGCTAACAAACACTCAAGATTCAACAAGTTCACCGCAAAGGAAAGGAGCAAGCCTTTGAAATTCCTTCATAATTTAAGTGGCTCCAGTTCATACAGTCTCTATGTACAACGGTGATTTAGAGCTCGCAGGGTTCACTGCAAAATCATCCGACGTGGTCGTCAGCAAATCTATCACTCTACAGTACAATTAACCATAAAAATCTGAAGTAGGTGCGCTATATTCAATAAAACACAAGAATGCATCCCGACCTATCATTTACTGTCTGACAGTGATTATGGAAGAAACGAAAACAAGATATTTCAGACACCTTACCGTAGCCAGAACCATGAGGTATTTCAAGGCATTCCTGCGCATAGCTAGCAACATTATGTCCCTGAGCAAGACACCTAATACCCTAATTGCTCCCGATGTGTGAATGCGCGCGCGTGTGTGCGTGTGCGTGTGTGTGTGTGAATGTGAGGCATGGATGCCAGAGACATTATAGAGAGGTGACATGCCACAGAGCTCTATGGGATTATTCTGAAACGGCAAATGTGACAGTTGGCTAAAGCGCAAAATTTAGGTTTTTTGGTTACAAATTGTGGTGGACTGAATAAGCGTGGAAGAGGTGGATAATATATTGCAAATGCACACAGCAGTTGCCAGCTGCCTACCTATATTGTTAAAAGTTGATTTTGTACAATTAATTTATGAAAGAGTCCTCGTGAAATGTGTAAAAACATTACGTCCGTGTTTCACTAAGATCTTAAGGTGAAAGGTGAACCTTGCCGGATGAACCTGTAGCCCACACAACCCATTAATCCATACAAGGCACACCCATATATGTAAGGCACACAAATGTGGCTCGATGTTTTGTAAATACGTTTTCAGTCTCTATTTCTGTTTCATAAGCATGACACTAGTATAATTAAGATATCCGCTGAAAAGAAATACCTTTTCTATGTTAATAACGCTCGAAAAGCACATCCATTGTGTGCTAACACAGGCGGTTTGTTTTTGTTTTAGCTGTCAAATGCCGTTAAAGATGTCGGTGTCGAGCGCACGAGTAGTGGAATTATAAACTGGAGACAAATCAGATTTGACTCGCGGTCATACACGTGCAATTCTTATGTCCCAATGATCACTGAAAGAGCGGTTAGGACTCTCTCCCTATTAATGCCATTGAGTACTTTCTAAATAAAAGTCCAGAAGTTACAAGATGGCTGCCGAGTGGTGAGACTTGCCTATAAGGACTTTGGTGTGAGGCAGTGATGCCGTCCTGTATAGCGTTTCACTTGTCCTGTAGTTTAGATAAACTCTACATAAAATGCAGTCCATTTACCATCTTGCGAAGATAATAAATCTATAAACAGAAAAAGGATAAATAAATTAAATGTGCACATTTCAGTAGATTAGTTTTCAGAAATGGCAGCAAGCAAAATTCTGCCTCTGCATTGTTTTCTTACAGAAGAATGTAGTTGTGTATAAATGGGAATGGTGCACATGTGGTACAAAAATGCAGGTGATCTTTTATAAAGCTTGTTCGTGTATCTTGTAGAATGACCAGAAAAAGACTTATCCTAATGCATTTTCACCAGATGGTCTCCAATAGCTTTGGCAATAATTATGGTTTCATTTGCAGATCCAGTGTGTAGTGCATTTGTCCATACCTAAATATGTCACATGCTTGATTGTTAAAAGCAAACAACATCATGTACTGATAGTGACATCACAAGAAAATAACTGCATGCATGTTTAAATTCCAAACAAATTACCTGCAGTAGATGGCCTACATATTTTACTACCTTAAGTGTAACTGCATCCTAACATTTAGTTTTTGAGCTGTAAACTAAATAATAAGAATTAGCTGTGATGAGACACATCAATGCTGGCGTTTTAATATTGACAAAATAAAAAAAAAATCCAATCATCTGCATTTTATGTGCTGAAAACATATCTACTCGTCGTATCCGTTAAAAATCACCCCAGGACCTGGCTGCTTTTCAACAGTCCGCTCATACGCCATCAAATTCAAATGTTAGCGAAATGTTAATGGAGCCCCCCCATCTCAGCCCCTCCTCTCTGCCCACTCACACGGTTTTAGCATGTTGTGAAGTGGGCGGAGTCAGGCTCAGAGCTGGGCTGCAGCTGCACGTTAAAAGGACTTGTGATAGAGGGTGGATTTTATCATACATCCTTGAACAGAACAGAGGTGTCTTAAAATCACACACCAACCAGGCAAGACCAGAAGATGAAAGAGGAGAGAAAATCCTCACTGCACCATATATGTAGCTATGCTAGAAGTAAAAGTAGGATATTTTTTAATTGAAATGTAGCGTAAAAGTGAAAAGTCTCCCAACATTGGAATAGGTAAAGATACAGTAACTAATTATTAATACTTGTACCCCCATGGAATGGAAATACAAAATATTCGATGTGAATGTGCCAAAGGTTTTTAGTGTATAAGGAAACCTTACGAACAGCCATTCATTTATTTATTAAAGGTATCAAATTAAGCAAAATCTTCCCTTTGGGTAAAGGAGGATATGATTATAAAAACCACAAGTAAAACTGCAGCAATGGATGACAATCTGTCTCCTTAACCTCAGCACCAAAATAACCTCGGACAAATCACAAATGAAGACATCCTCTAGGCATAACACAATGTAAACACAGACAAAGTAAAACAACTTGAGTTGATGTGACAAAGACAGCAAATGATGAGCCCAACTGTAAATGTCTTCTCATCCTAAACATCTTTCTGTGTATGTCGACTAATGTGGGAGGGAACTAATGCTCAGAGGGGAACATCTGAGAGCCAACAAGAGCTCTCCTGTTTTTCATAAACATCAAAACAGCATATTGTGTGTTGTGATACATATTGGCATCGATGGAAATGCATTAATTAATTTATTTATTTTTTTTTTCATTTAAACAATTTACAGTAAATCACAATTTTGTTTTAGACAAACTTTTTTTTTTTTTACTAAACATTCTGTTAATTCATTCATATATATGTTTCAAATATTTAGCTTTTCTTTTCTTTTCTATTCTTTTTTTTACACGCCGCTGCATATGTCAGAGATGATTGGTTACAGTACAGAAAATATGTCGTACCTGGGGCCCAATCTGACTGGATTATTTTACACCATGATTTGTTTCAGAGAGGAATTTTGTCTAAAGTTAAGCAGGTTTTACATTAAAATCACCTCTTTCAGGTGTGATCAGACAACATCATTCACGACGCACCCGGGGGGAAAAGATTTATTTTACAATAGGAGACCTGTCAACCCTAAATAATGTGGCCCACATTGGTCATAGCTGTTGGGTTTTGAATTGATCCCTCAAGGCTGATTTAGGCACGGCTTAGCCTTATACACGTAACCCCAAAAGATTTCACTACATGACACTGCAATGCAGGCCACAACAGCATCTGTGTGCAAGACCATAAGCAAGTACTCTGGAATAAGCTGTCTTCATTACTGTCTTCTACATGCAAACTGTTTCAGAAGCAAAATATCTGCGTAATTAACAGATGAAAATACATATTGTTAGAAGCTCTATTCCTGAGCTTCGGCACGTCAGACAGACGCACAAGAATAAATCCTCACGATGCAGGTGCACAGGCCACTTGCGTAGGCTACGGTTTATCTGCATATAATCTACGCAGAACCTTAAAGTGTGCTTTACTGTAACTTGCAGGTGTCCCTACAATGACAAAGTGCCTGTTGCTTTCATTTAGGCCTGCTTCTACAATTAATGCCTTCTCAAGCTCTGCAATGATACAATAAGAATCTGACCATGCAGTGAAGCAGTGAAACGCTACTGTGTTAGCCTTGCATGAGAAATGTATAATGTGACTTTTACTTTGTATTACTATTGTCAATGGCAGTATTGCTCCAAATGAATGTAACATTAGCATCTAAAAGGCAGGAAAAAAGGCTAATAATGCTAATTCTAATGTTCATCCACTGTGAATGGGCTGTTGAACTACCTTGTCTGCTAATGAACAGAGCTTTAGCAGACGCAGAAGTCATTCTGGAGGTGGATGATTAATTTTTCAAATGATTATGAAGGACAAAAATAGACTCCCCAATGGCACCAATAATTACACCGCAGTCTGTGGTTGCTCATGCAGGAAATCCCAACAAAAACCTTTGCTTCATACCACCAGATCGTACCTAATGCCGATTAGGACACAGTATCAGGCCCAACATGCAATCGTTTGGAGAACACAGAGCTGGCATTCAGGCCACTGACGAGGGCTTTTGAAGCCTGGACGTTTGGACCACGTACAGTAGGTGGCCAGGCTCCCCTGGCAGCAGTGGGTAGGGCCAAAGACACAGTTAAACAGCAACAGACCATCTGCAGAGCCAGGTACGGGGGCGTACTAGCATGGGTGGAGAAGCAGACCTGGCCCTGCCAATATTGTTACAGTAGAGCACAGAGAGTTTCAAGTGACCCTCGCTGCTCACTACACAACCAAACCTGAAGATCCAATATTCTGTTGTGCTTATTTTTTTATGGTACATCATCATTGTACTTTCATCGCACTAAAAAGATTATGAATAAAACACACACACATACAATATTACGATCCACAAGTTGTGCAGGTTATGGAGTTATGACAAGACAAAAGGTCACCATATCTCTGTCTGTATACGTTTACCACCCCACCACACCATTACACCCAAGTTACGATGCAACAAACTTATTTCTATTTCAAAGAGCAGCATGTGAATAAATAAAAAATAGCAAAAAGAGGAATCTTCAAAGGGCTGCTAACCAAATCACTAGAGACAAGGAGAAGAAATTAATTTCACCCGCTCAGAATACTGTATGTAAAGACTGCAGACAGTGGCAGAACTTCATTAAGGCAAGAAAAACCTCTATAAATATAAATTATTTAAAAAACAACACTAAATATAAGAAATACATTCCTTGGAACAAGTTAAAATATTCAAACTTTGCTAATAATCAAACCCTGTGTAAAACAGAGTCTCTTAAAGCTTAGCATATTTGATGATAATGAGAGAAGTGAGTCCTTCATTGCAAAGCGCTGCTTGCATAAACCAGTGAATATCATCGCAGCGAGTGATCATAGGCAATTACCAGCAACAGTAGCAGTGTCAGCGTAAATGAGAAAATATAATTACATTGGCTCACGAGTGTTTAATTTGCAGTACCATTAATGACCACCAGGTACTTGACTCCTAAACGTAAATGAATGTGCAAATTTATGAAAGTCAATTAGAAAGAGCTACAAACTTGTTGTTCATTTCTATTGCTAATTTCATAATGGGCATAATTTCATATATCTGTGTGTGTTGCAATCCAATCTGCTCAGTTCTTTGATTTCATAGCCGGACCGGCCACACGTGTGTGTGTGTGTGTGTGTGTGTGTGTGTGTGTGTTTGTTTTGATACTTGTGCTCTAGTATGACATATGGTGGCAGAAAGCCATATAGATGTACTTCTACAGCCAATACAGATGTACTAATTTAATGAAGGCACTTGTAAAGCCAAACTCATGGATTAAAATGCTCAACACACTGTAGAGAGCCGAAGTCACTTCTGCATTATGGGACCTTAGTTTGTAAAAAAAATATGTATGGTAGTCAGCGGCGATAATTAGATAATTTTTAGATCCCGTTTGATTTGTGACACGAGGCACGCATATGATGTTTGACTATTTAAAAGAAAATTCTTTGAGTCAAGAATGTCTCAGTTTGTCGTGCATGTGTTGAAGTATAAGACTGTGAAAATATGTAATTAGTAAGACTACAAACCCCGTGAGAGCTTTGTTTTGGTGACGTGTGTTGTTTGAGATGAAAGCTGTAGTTCACCGAGCGGTTAGACACAAAACTACACATTACTTTATACTTTCACAACAAACTGCAAGGTTCTTGACTTGAACAAGTATATTTTAAATAGACACACATCATATTTGTACTGTGTCACAATTCAAACGGGATCTAAAGTAATTGTATTTGTCGCCGTTGACTACCATGCATATTTTTTCCAAACTAAGGTCCATTAACGCAGAAGTGACTTCGGCTCTCTATATAGAATATGGTAGTATACATGATACACATCATATTAAAATACCTTGTCCACATGGGATTTAAAACATATTAAGCATAAAGATGCTACAGTACCCCTCTATTTCCATTCAACAGAGGTAGACAAATCGAAATGTGTGTTCACTGCCTGCAGTTTGACCAACTGAAATACAAAACGTCTTTTCAGCGCACTGTCTCAGAGAAGACAGGTGGGCAGAGGGTATGAATAATTATAGGAAGGAAATAAACAAGTGTTGGTAAAAATAGCTCATGATATGGCAAGCTACACTTTAGCTGTATCAAATGAATGCACCACACAAGCACAGGGACCTTCTCACAGCTTGACGAACATCTGTCTGTCTCGGTTGACGCTAGTTTAATTTAGATGCGCACACAATACACTGCCTCATAATTATGTACATGCAGAGATACAGTGCAGTACGACATGGTACCTTAACATGAACACCTTAGAAATTATATTAGTTTACGTTGAAAGAACCATGGCAATGACAGTATAAACACCTGCTGTAATGCTGTGTTGGTTCATGGACATACACTTGTACAAATATGTGTACTGGCATGTTTGTGTAGTGAAATTGACGAATGTGTTATGTGTAAAACATGACACAGGTGCAATGAAACAAGTAATACAATAGGATCAGTGATCACACATACCATATACTGTAGTGTGTTTGTGTGTGTGTGTGTGTGTGTGTGTGTGCGCACAATACTGTATATACAATGTATAGCACAAGCACTTATAAATCCAACTTTGTGCATTTTAGACAGATGTCCTGTATTCGTGTGTTATTTACTTGTAGACGTACACACACAGGTCTTGGCTAATGATTTTGTGTGAATACTTACACATACACAAACAATAAATTGACTTGGGCAATCTTGTCTCTTTACAAACGGGTATGAAGAAATGTATTTTAAAAAGTTACTGCCTACATACTTGTTTGTCATTAAGAAAACATTTAAAGTGCATTGGAAGTTAACCAGAAACATTAACATGTGGGGAACACTGCTTTATATACATTATTTTGGGTATCCAAACGTTTTAAATGGTTTTTGTCAGATTTGACTTGCGATTGTGTCCCAGTGACCATTGGAAGGGCAGTTATGTCTCTCTTCTTATTAATTTCTATACAGTATTCCTAAATAACTGCCCGGGTGTTTCAAAGATGGCTGCCGAGTGGCGAGACTTACAAAGACTTTGAGGTAACTGCTCCAAAAACACACCTAAAATCTAGTAGCACTTTTGTATGAATGAGGTGTAACTGGCAGTTGTGTGAATCTCTTTAAACAGATGTGTGGAATATTCTGTTTAATATACAGAATCTGCAGGCAGCAATATAAGATAGTGGTACCAGATATGTTTTGGTTTCGGTTTGTAGTATATGTGTTGTCTGAGTCGCATTGGCCAATCATATCCTTGTGGAGAGCATTAGAAACATTAACTGCGGGAGAAAATGGCTATGGTCTGACAATGATTTAACTTTTTATATGTGGATATCTGCTTACAAATGCTATTAGCTGAACCAGACTCCAAATTCATTCTTGCGTGTCAAGTACGTCAGACAGTAAACAATGACCAACACACAGAAGAGGCTTGAGACTCTCTTGCTGCTCCGGAGCCCCTGAAATATCACAAAAATGTTGACCCCAGAGGCCTCAGAACCAACGGTGTAGCTGATGTGATAATGTTACTGTGTATTCATTACAGGGAAGATCTGACATTTTGTCTGTAGAGCAGCGCCCCCAAAAACACGAAAGTCGTTCTGATTTGCTGCTAACTACTGAGTTTCTTTGTTTGCAAACTGTTTTGAAAACGGGCGTTTTGTGCGGGCGTGGATTGGGGGGGCAGGGGAGCAAGTTGTGGGCTGGACAAGACTAAATGCAGATGTTCTGGGACGTCACGGTCACATGGTTTCAGTTTTCAGGTGAGGGAGGGGTTTGCTCATGTCCTCACGTTTCAAACCAAAACAGTTAGTTTCTCTAATACCTGCAGTATAATCATATAGTCAGATTTCCTCATTACTCTACATTCAACCTATTCTTTCAAGATAACATGGCAGACCCTTTAAATCTATGTGTGTATGTTACTGTTTGCTTATTCTCAGCCTCTTCATCAGCACTACGTCACATAAGAGACCGTCTCTAGTCTCAGCCTCTTCCCTTCATCAGCACTACG
>JAODTR010005650.1:0-11253 GCA_025399935.1 Amblyopsis rosae
ACGAGCTAGTCATTTGAATCAGCTGTGTTGGAGCAGGGAGACATCTAAAACATGCAGGGCACCGGTCCCCGAGGACCTGGGTTGGGGACCACTGAGCTAATGTAAAGCTGTGGATATACCAGAGGCCTGCGAGTCTCTTGATATCTGCTACTTCACTACTCACAATAGTGGTGTTTGAAACATTGGTAGATTGGTAATATGACCAATCTATTCTGTGACTCATCATTTTGTATTCCAAGATCCCTGCAGCAAAATGGGCTCCCACGCCTGTTTCCTGGTGAAGTTGTGCTCCTCTCTAGTACATGCTCTCACACGTGTGGTAGCCAGGCTGTACAGAACCCCCCGCCCATCCACTCCTTTCTGCACTACTCGGCACAAACTTGGTAGTATTCAAATTAATCGTGATGGGAACAGGTTTTCACAAGTTTTTTTTTTTCCCCTCAACTTTTGGCATATCTGTAAGTTATAATATGGCTTTTTAGCTGTTGGTATTTATTAAAAATATATTATACATACGCGCACCTTTTTTGTATTTAATCTCAAATGAATCACACGACTATATGAGGATGGTAAATATCGCATGCATTCTCTCCCTTTTGTTTGTATGTTATGTTTATATTAAGATATTGTCTGCATGCTCATGTTTTGCATTGGCTTTGCTTTTTGGATAGGTCATACTGTGTCCTGTTGTTGAGTTTGTGCATATAAATAGTTCAATGCCTCAATGGGACTATTGTCATGCTACATACAAATACATGTTGCCTGAATGAATCCCTGGACACATGTAGTTTACCTACAGTTCATATATTAAATATTAATCTGATATATTTTAGTTGTGAGGCTGGTGGCAGGACTACTAGTGCCAACAGAGAGCATTTTGTCTGGTGTGTAAAGTATTAGAGACTAAATTGCAGTCTGGTAGCTGATTACATATTTGATAAGAACATCTTTGGTAATAACTTGGTACGAGTGTGTCCACCATGTACTGCAGGAACAGCATTTTTTCATCCATAGGGAAATTAATTATTATGGCTAATGCACTTTATATTTTGTATGACTAAATAATTTAATACATTTTAGAGATATTGTTTTTACATACTAGTACTACACTCCTTACTTGATCTTGCATTCTCTGCTACCCCATTGGTGTAGAAGCCGATGCATCTTTTGTATTCTACATTAAATTGTCTCTTCATTGGTTAGTAAATTGCAAATATATTTGGCAACTTAATAAAAAATGAGTCTGTTCATCCTATAATCTGGTCTGAAACACGATTTCTTGTAAGTAATACACTATAGTTACTATGCTGTGTACTTATTACTACACATTTTGTGGCAAGTACCTGGGAACATGTTTTGGCAAAGAACTTGTGTGTGATGGTTTTAGTCGAGGTGTAAACCTTTATTGTATCTTTGTGGAGTCAGTAAATTATGTGACTGGTTGTTTTTAAAAGGTTTTAGATACTGAAATCTAACAATTCAGTCAATCCCTTGTATTTAAATTTGAAAAAGAATGTAAATCAGAGCCTTAAACTCTGTAGACTTTGCATGCATAAAAATTGCACAAGTGTGTTTTGAGGCTAGTCTGTATCTGTTTGCGTTATGGTTACACTAGTATACGGGTGTGTCACTCAACTCTACACAGCTACCATTTCCTCTTTTTTTAATTTGTGTGATTTTACACACACACACGCACACCATCTTGGATCCTAATCTCACCCATACTCTTTTGGTTCTCAAGTCTCTTTGTGGTGAGTCATTGGAATTAAAACCACATCGACCAGCAGTAGCTTTCAAAGCATTTTCAGTTGAGATGGTTAAGGAACTGTTTTGTACTGTCCTTTTTTGGCGTTGGGTCAAGTGCAAATCAAGTGCTTGGGTTTGTGTTGTGTGATGTAACTATACTGTGAAAACAATGAGGTTGTCCAGCCAATTTGTGAAGTACAATTTTACATTTTGGAAAATGTGTAAGGCACTCCAGTGAGGTGTCAAGAAGGTGTATGCTAATTTAATATTTAAATATAATTAGCATTATGTAAAACATATCAGGTTATTTTAAATAAAGATTTTTTTTTTGTTTGTAGGGAAATTACTATATGGTGTCCTGTGATATGAAAATGACATGTACTGTGATGGTTGTGGCCCTATCACTCACCCCTAGCTTTGGTCACTGTTTTTAAGTTGCATCATAGGATTCTGCTTCGTCTGCATCCTATTTATGGCCGCTCTGTCCCTTGTGGCCGTAGAAAGGAAGCTCGAGATAGAAGCTCTAATGTAGTAAGCATAACATATTGGCTATGTAGTCTTGGCATTTAAAATTATTTTAGTGCGGTTGAATTGTGCTTTTCCTCCTATCATTTTGGGTTTGGGTAGTCAAAATTTAAGCTTCCATTTTATATAGATTTTCTCATGGGAAAATGACCCTAAACAAAATATATATGATTACAAAATCATATATATTTTTCTCAGTTTAATTGGCCTTGTTAAATTAATAGTGATAATTTTTTTAAATACATTTTTATAAACTATTTAAAAATATTTTTTAGATATTTTGTGGCTAAAATGTGAAAATAGTCCTGTCTCTCACACCTAACAGTAAATTGAGATATTGCACACTAAGCTGAGATGTTGGTGTAAACTTGTAGAGCGCAAGATGACTCAGAAGTCACTACCACATTTATCTCATAGTTAAGATAAATGGGCTTATTCCTCATTTGATCTCAGGTTTGTGTTGCTGTATAACTTTGTGTGGGTGTGTAAAATGTATTTATAATTTTAATTCAGAGGGGCAGCTGCAGTGTCCAGGGAATCCCGTTGACTCTGGCACTGCAATGGACATGTGCTGGCTGTGTGGGAATGGGACAGATTTTTGCAGGATTAACACCTACTGTTGCAACACTTTCTATGGCACTGAATAGTCCCTATTTTTAGATAACACGCTTGCTGTAAATTAGAATAAATAATTCTAATATTCACACCCCTGCTTGCTTTTAAGTCTGTACCAGTTTTCAAGTATTCTAGTATATTTCCTGTTACTAGTCTGTAATTTGTTGAACCACTAGCAGAGGAGCGAAGCAATGCAAATATTGTCTCAAGTCTGTTTTTGCTTTGAAACTTGTAATATCTGTATGTCAATGAATTGTAACTTGTAGCAGGCCCAAACAAACCTCTAAATGGGCACATTTGTCAAATTGTGTTTGGCTTCTATGACATCTAATACACTGTCAGTACCGGACCAAAGTTACATATATAAATAAAATGTAATATTAATAATAGTTACACAATTATACAAATAATTTAAAGGCTTTATGGTTTTGTAGAACATATCCTCTCTATTTTTTTCTTGCCTTTTTTAAAGTTAATACATGCACTCAGAATATCTTAAATATCAGTCTGTTTACCTCCATAGTTTTTGAGTGTGAAACGCATGTATTTTTTATCTGTAGTAAAAAGAAACATTAGAATGCTGTATTTACATTTATATTACTACATATTTCTGGGTGAATGGAAACGATGGCTCGACTAGATCTACTAGTGTGTGTGTGTGTGTTTAAAAAAAATTAATATGTAGGCTAAACTGAAAACTAAGGTTTAAAATAATGACCATTGACTAATTTTAGTTTTCAGTCTAATTGATTTATTTAATTTCTTATTTAAATATAATAAAAAAAAATGTTTTATGTAATGAGCAGTTTTATCCTAATACACTATGCCAAATTCAGTGAATATATCCTAATGGTCTGCTAGCCGTCTGTTCTGTGTGCATGCTGAACAAGTCATCCGGTGTTGCTACACAGCCCTGGCTCAGAAAATGGCAACACAAAGTGGGGCAAACCGCACCACACAACAGCCTTTGCAATGCATGTTCAATTTTGGAGGTGTAGCTTTTGTTAGGGCACTGAAGGGAGGAGTTTTTTATTTTGATAGTTAAAATATCAACAGTCTTCCTCCAGGATAATTTAATCTACCTTTTTAATTATGTTTTAGATTTGAATGTGGGAACTAATGGAAGTGAAGGGAGAGTGAAAAATGTTAACAAGACTAAAGTTGTTTGAGAAACCTCCATACTTTGATTATCAGATGTTCTGCAAATCATCTCTGTTCCTTTTATAAAACTGTTTTAGAAATGTTTTGGAATATATTTTTTCATTTACACAAAGTATCTTCGTAAACCCCAGAACGGGTCATTTCATGCTAAATTTAAATTATTAATTTAATAACTATTTTGTAAACACTATTTTGATGTGGTGATTTCGTTTAAAAGCTAGCCGTATTGCTACTCAACACAACCTACCTAAGAGTGCAAGTGTAGTAGCAGATTTGTACTGTGATCCCTTGGCTAGGATTCAAACCTGGTCAAAGGAGACTAGGTGCTTGCTTGAGTAATCTGCCTTTATCATAATTTACTAATTTTGGCAGACCTTATGGTGATATGTAGTGTCCTTCATTCAATGCACGGTATGATTTAGAAAGTAAATAAATAAAACTAATACAGTGCATTGCAGTTAAGAGTAATGTAGTTTAGCCTTATTAATTAACTGCTTTGGCATTTCTTTGAACATGTGACTAATATATTTAATTTAATCTGAAAACTATATGCTCTTTTTCAGGCTAATACTGCATCAGGCTCTGCCGTTGTCGTGGTAGTAACACAACCAATAGTTGTCAGTGCTTGCCATAGATACAATAATGCTTAAAAAAAGGCTAAGTCTGAATAACCATTGAAGGTCCCATTTATCCTATTTTGGAATGCAATTGTATTGTCTTGTTTTACTTATTATTGTTGCTTCTATTATATAGAATAACAGTAGATCAGTGGATGCCAAGTGGTCTGGGGAGGCAGTCTGTTGTCATGTCCATGCCCTCTGGTCCTGACAGGGATGGAGGGGGTTACTTGACCTTTGCCCTTGGGGTCAGGGGACTCTTTGAGGCAATTGTAGGAGGAATGGTTAAAAATCTGAATAGGCAAGATGACATGTCTGGGCATGCTTCAGAGAGAGGACGAGAGGGGAGAACCATATTGAGCATGTGAATTTCCACTATAACATTTATTAATCAGTTGAGTTCATAAGAACCAACTCACCTGTTTAATGCCAGAACAGACTTTCCATCACTTCTTTAGCTAATGTGTGTGAAATACCTTATTTCCTAGTCTTGTAATAAATGAGAATCAGTTATTCTCAAGTGAAATCCACAGTAAAATAAATAAAAGCTTATCCATGTCTATGAATAAACCAAAAATGAGCAGAAATGGCTGCATATGCACGACATGAAGCTACTGCACGTGTCATGAATGCCATTCACATTATTTAATGTTTATAATGTACAGTAGTGTACTGTGCACTCCCAAGTACGTTGGTGAGTTTAACCCTGACATCTATTCTATTGTGAAGTAAATTAGAGGTTTTGCCTTGTTTGACCTTGATAACGGGTCCTAAGAACTAAACATATTCTTAGTGTACCTACTGGTCATCCAACAAGACTTGACATCAATCAAAAATTATTATAAACTTAAAAGTGCTTATTAATTCATGCTGGACTAATATGGTAGATAGATGTTGCAATATTGCAGAAAACTATGTTGCATAGTTTGATAACTGTTAAATTAACACATTCAGTTCAAAACAAATGACAGGTTGAGTATTGCCATAATTAAAACTGAGGTTTCACCAGAAGCTACACTTGTGTGTGTGTGTGTGTGTACATCATGCTGATGTTCTGCTTGGACATGTGTAGCTGTGATATCATTTCTTAATACTTGTATTTTTATTTTTTTTTATGATTATTTGGTTTTGTGCAGAATTTAAATTGTAACAATGTTGTTCCTTTTGTTTTGGTCAATAATTTCCATGAGTGAATGAGGTGCTTTTCCTCCCAAGCATTTTACCTAATGTGTGACATGCTTGTATTACCTCAGCAGGCACCCTTTAACCTCATGCACATACAAGAAAAATGGCTTTTGTTCATGTTTATCCTTTGTGCTCTTTAAAGCAAACTTTTTAATATAGTGTCACAAATTGTAACACTTCATTTTTTTATTTTTTGGGTGATGGATTTAACTAATTAAAAAATAAACTAACCACATTTCTGTTCATATATAAAGTAGTTGGTTGTAGCAAAGCATTATCCAACAGATCAGTATAGGTATAAAATGCATGACACATGTTCAATATTCATGAATTTAATGTAGACTTATGCACTGTTTGTGCCTTTTCCTGGGTATTGGTCTTTTGCATAGTCAGCAAACTATTAGATTTGCAAATCAGCCTATTTGCACATATTTTGACTGGGGGTCATAACTCTGATTGAGACCTCTAGTGGTGGTACCACCACCATCAAATACAATTATACTCCTTCTTATTTAGTTAGCCTACTTCTTTTAAATCTTATGTAGACTACACTGTACTTTAGCACATTATTCTTATGAACATGAGAATAAGGTGTAAAACTAAATCCTAACACAAAAGTAAATTTGTCATAGATTGCAACTTTTTTAATATTTTAAATATTTATTTAATTATTGCAAACCAATTAACGAAAGGCATAGTAAGTCAATTGAAGCCTGAACATAATCATTGTTCAATCTCTTTTGAATGCTGTAAACCTTTTTAAAAGATATTTGTGTGATTACATGTGCCATTAAATAATCTATTTAAAAATGTAATATTTAAAGCCTATATTCTGCAAAGATTTCCATATAAATATAGTGAATACATATGCATAATACCTGTACATGATTGTAATTTTGGCCCTAAGCATCATAAAGTCTCTGCAAAACCTTGTGAGACTGTAGACATTCGCTCGTCTCATAATTTGGTATGGGAACTCGCTGTAACGCCGCTCTTCCATCTCTGTCCAATAAATGCATATTACCTGACATACACTGGCAAATTTTATATTACGTTAACACTTTATTTCAGTGGAATAGGTAATTATCAGGGTTCCTGGTGATGGAATTGGAAAGTCAGGGAATTTTTTAGGTTGAATCGTGGATTATGGAATTTCATGTGCAGCATATTTACAATTTAGTTGCCAATTTATTTGCCATTCATTAAAGTGTTAATAGACGTGGTATTGCATTTTGATGTCATCAAATCTTTAAATTATTGGTCTGAATGTTTACATGAGTATTACCTATACAAAACATCATTGCATTCGTTTTCAGTTTGTTTATCAATGCCATGCCAGCTGTTAATTTTTTCACATGTTTTTCTGGTAGCCTGTTTTCTTTCTTTTTTTTCGTACATTATATTGTAGGTCATGGAAATTCAGATTTTTAGTCTGTGATAAAGTCTGGGGGAAATCAAGGATGTTGACTTTTGACTTGTGTGGTAGTGAGAACCTTGAGCTATGTTTGAAGGCCACTGACTTCAGCTCACTACTTTTATTCTGACAAGCTACATTTTACATAGTTCAGACAACACAGTAGAAATATGCTAACTTGTTATGTTTGCGGAACTGTTTTGTTATTGTGCTAATGCAAATGTGCCATGTAACATTCTTTCTAGAAACGTGAGGGTGCTAGTCACACTTTCCCTTTCACCAGGAAAACAAAGAACCCACTAGATTTACATAGTGACTGTATCCGCTGACACCTGGTTGCAAAAAAATTACATACTCCCTCTACTGTATATAATAGAACAGCACTTGTACTACATAAAATCCAATGGCTTAATGGCCACTGGAAGTTTCGTCACAATATATAGACCTGAGTAACATACTATATAACACAAATTGTTTTGACTTAATGATTCCCTGAAGTTTTACATTAAGCAAGAGATTATGTACAGCATGACTGATGGCAAAGAAGCTACCAAATAAAATAACTTGTAGACATTTAGGCTTAACTTACTTGATTGTCGGTTTTATTATTTTCACTGACATGGCCCACGAGGGCCATGTCCGTCTGAATTGATTTGAAATCTTCTATCCAGAAAGGCTTGCAAGTCATTTGAGCTGACTTGTGTTTGGGGAAGTGTATATTATGTGTTTTTTGTTATGCCAGCCCTGGGCATTGTCATTGGCTGTGTCCTTAATTTCAACTGAATACTTTTAAGTTTACCTAGCAAAATTCCTGAGCAAGCAAATCCATGTTTAGCTTTGATAGAAATCCCTGTACGTCACCCTCACAATTATCCCCCATTCATCGCCACCTTCCCTACTCTAATCTTGTCGTCAAGCATAATGATAGTATTGAATAACAGTTTGGCACTATAAACTTTCATTGGAAGTGCCGTTGGCAATAAATTCATCCCTGCAATTTTTACACTTAATATTGTATCTAAAACAACAACAAAAATAGCCTGGCTCCGCCCGACCATTGCTCTCAGCTCAGTGTCTTTTAGCTGAGATTAATCTGGAAACCTTGTTTGCATTAGTGGCAGTCCAGTCAGGGTGGGTTAGTGAGATGACTTGGAAGTCGAGCGTGTTTCAAAATGGTTGTAGAGCTAGATGAGGCGAACAGATGTAGCAACGCCAAATGGCTCAGTGCTGTCCAATAGTTTCAAAATTAACCAGAGGTCTACGCCAAGTAGGAAGAAACTACTGCAAACACATCTGAATTACGTGTGGAATGGTTATACAGGCTACAAAAAAATTACAATAAAGATGACAAAGCAAACTAAAATAATCCTAAATGCATTCAAGAATTGTGGGACAGTCGGAATAACATATTTTCATTTTTGTGTTTCAGATGCAGTGTCTGCCTTCCCAATAAGTCTAGCAGCAGAAAAAAGGTCCCTGCCATTTGGGATATATTGATGATGGATAATGAAAAGAGCATCTGTGTGAGAGGATCAGCCTTACAGGATGAAGAAACAAACTTCCAAATGACTGGCAGTATGTTTGGAGGGCCACACGATAATCCCAGCTCTGGTGATACTGTAGCAGCACAGAATGGTTTGTGGGTTACACAAAGATGCAGGCCATACTGTGCTGCAGCAGTACAGCCTGAAGAGACCGCCAGTCAAAAGATGACCAAGTCAGACTTATCTTCAATCAATTTTGATGCGTCCTTTAAAGTTTCTGATGCTCAAAATGAGCACATTTTTTTTTACATGGATTTATTATAAAAAATGTTTGGTTTTTATGGGTCAACAACCTTGTTGGATTCTTCTGTGTGAACTGCTGGTGGCCTTACTGTAGCAGCACGTAAATATTGGAGTTAAGACTCGCAATGAAGCCTCCAGTATTGATCGTGCTGCTGAAGCAAAGCTGACCACTTGCCAACAGCGTAACCACTGATTTAAGAAGCTGCTGGTGCCACAAGCTGTGTACATTTAAGCAGCCCTGACTATATAATCATATAGCCCCTTTACACCCACATGTTCTAAAGTAATTTGGATTTTTCTGATTAGTATGGGGAAAGGAGGATTCACCACCAGCTAAGATACCCCTCCTGCCACTACCTCTTTCCAAGGAAAAAAAAAACAGCTAGACTAATTCTATCCTACCAATCATGATTTTGCAAGCTTTGTGTTTTGCTCTTCATATTCTGGAAACGCAATTAGAATTTTTCTGATTGTGATTTGATCTCCTTAAACATGCTCACGTGAGGACATTTGTATTGAACCGCACTTGCGGAATACCATCCTGGATGCCAATTGTCTGATTATTATACAAGTAGCTGAAAAGCAGTTTTTAATTTAGACACATAATTCTCTACATTGATGTTTAGCTGAACTTTAGGTTTGCATTTAGTGGACAAAATGCAAACGCTTTGTTTTTAATTAGCCAGGCTGACACATTCAAATGTGCAATACAAAACATACTCCTGTGGATGTTTCACAGCTGACGCCACAGTTCATTGAAGTATGTCAGACTGAATACTACCCAAGTTCCCAGACTAATTTGCAAATCAGGCAAACTCAAGTTCTATCAAGCTAAGTATAAGTAAATAAAAGAAGGCAACTAAGCACTACAATTTTAAAAAATGGTTCTCGAAGATTAGTGACATGCAAGACCCAGTCTCTAACATAGATGGGTGTTACCTTTGTGCAGCAGCTTTAAGATGCCTATCAGACATATGAACACTGGCAGAAATACCATGTAGCAAATGACGCCGCAGCTTTAAAAGGAGATGGCTTTTTTATTTTTATTTATGAGACTTTAACGTCGTAACAAGGCATTATGGATGGGCCACCACACCAAAAACAATGTTTTTATGTCCTACAAAATACAACTGCTAACATGTCTGAAAATAATTATGATCTGCTATCTATGCTCAAACGACCCAAATTACAGTTCACTGTAAAGCTCGTAACTAGGACATCTCGATACGGAGTTGTGCTGCTGCTTGACCGTGTGGGTTTCTTGTATAGGCCAGAAGAGAGTCGACTGGTTTAACAATTTGTACCACGCAGCATTACTGTAGGTGGGCCTACGCATATTGGGCATTTTTGATTAGACTAAGATCTTTGCCCTCATTGAGATAGAATAACGCATTTTGATTGGTTAAGTTCAGATAACTTTAGCTATGCAAATTTGCAGCAGAGCATACGCAATAAATCTCATCCAAAAGAACGCAACACCATGTGGTTGTAGAAAGGCTTTATGTTTTTCTTTTTAAAGTTTCTCTATTCGTTTAAACATCGTTGTTACAATAAAATGTACAGCCATATCTAGAACTATAGCCACGAAGTTTGCCTTTTTGACACGACTCAATGTACACTTGTAAAATAAAACCAGTCTATTAAATTCTGCCACTTGCATGTTTAACGTTTATTCAACAAGATGTGCAAATACAGCAGAAATGATCTGCATTACAAAGGGGTGATCATTTAATTCTGTGACCGCAATGAATGCGATAGTCAAGCTTCTATTTGACAAGACGGCATTTTTCCATACGTTTACTTTCTCATCTTTACCAGATTTGCTGAAAGTATAGGCTAGGGCCGTTTATACTGACCCCCTCCAGATCTCATAACCTAAGGTCGATGCTATTCTGTCACACACGCACAGGCAAGCAATCAAGACATTCAATTTGGGCTAATGAAATATTGGTAGTCAAATAGTGTAGGCTATAACAATGTCACAGACCATAATGTGTAGGCTATTTAAAGGTGGAGCAAGGTTTAACTTTATTTTATGACGCATGTAAATTAAACAAATCTATAAGCTATCAACATGTTTTAATGAATTATTAAATGTAATTAAATTAGACAATTTTACAAATCTAGCTCCTCTCCGGGAACCATCACCTTATCGTGGTGGAGAGGTTTGTGTGTCCCTATGATCCTGAGAGCTGTGTTGTCT
>JAODTR010005651.1:0-11252 GCA_025399935.1 Amblyopsis rosae
TCTATATATATATATATATATATATATATATATATATATATATATATATATATACAAATTCCTAATAAAACAAACTCAAACTAAGGCCATAGTGCTGCTTGTATTTAGTTGTTAGCCCAGACATCTTTTCCACCCTGGGGGGTTAATGCTACATTTCTCCAGATCTCCATCCTGACACACACACACACATACCCACACGCACGCACACGCATGCACACACACACACACACACACGCACACACACATACGCACGCGCACACGCATACATACGCGCACGTGCTCACACACACCCATCTCTGTCTGTGTCTGCTGTGATGGATGTGTGATAGATAGGTGGAGCATTGGGGGATGGTTAACAATGGACTGACTTTTGGAGGGAACACTTCTCCGTCAGACTCTAATGGTGCTGAGAGAGAGTTTTATGCTAGTTGTAAAACGTAACATAAAAAGAGCTGACCGTTTGCTCAAACAGTTAAGCAATCCTCTGGGGGTGTTGACATAGTTTGCTTCCAATTATTATTAACATTGATACAGTTTTAACTGCCTTTGAATGGAATAACTGTGAAACTTTATTTACTTAAAATATATGTATAGGCCATGACCTATCTATCCTATAATGTCCTTAACTGTGTTTATAGATATTGTTTGTATCCAAATAAGCCAGTGCAAATGCACTTTTTCACTCACCACTCCACTCCCTGGGACTGGGAAAGTCACATTTAAAATTGCCCACAAAACCCACAACGTTTGTCGCTCTGCAGTGTTGAAAACATACATTTTATTTGGGCCTTACACAGCTGCTGCTGAGGTATCTGAATGCACCTGTCATCGCTTGAGAGGCCAGAGGTGCGCTCAGAATTCGCGAACGTTCGTGTTTGCTTGGATGTTTGCTTTGAACGAATTTTGAAAGTTTTGTGTAAACATTCCAAATGTATTGGATTTAAACTGTCACCCTTCGAATAGTATCAATGTGTGTTTGCTTTTGTTCGGGTACGTTCGCAACAAACACTAAGCAAACGGACAACTGTTTAAATATGTTCATTATCATCATATAACGTTCATTATGAACGCACCTCAGGTCAGTCACAGGAAGCATCATACCCTGCCAAACCCACCTGCAACGTAGCAAGAACACATACCCACATATTTAACGCTTTAGTAAATAAATTCCTGAACATAAACTGTGTATATTTATCAGTGTTGTTAGCATGACAGAGTTCACGAAGACACATGACTTGCTTGAGTTAATAATTTCTGGCCGTGCCCTTAAGTTTCCATTCTATTCTGTGTATGTAGTCTCAGAACTGAATAATTTGACTGGATCTTGGTGAGAAACAATTCCTATATGGTTGGAGATGATGGGAACAATATGTCCAGGCAGAAGGAAGCGCTCTGGGCTGCAACAACTGAGCCACTTGTTGCTGTGAGCTCATCTCGATCCCAGAAGTGTGCAGTCGGCAGAACCCAAATTGGACGGTAATCAGATCAGCGAGCGATGGGCTGAATGCTAGAGAAAGGTTGGGAGGGATAGGGGGAGGGGTCATCTGGGGTCACGGCTATGTGTCAGAGGTCAGGCTTTCAGCGCCGCTCAATCCGAGGGCCAGTAAATCCCATCTTTGTGCTACTCAGCGTGGAGCGATGTGGATGGATGAACACCAGGGCAGGCATGTCTTCTCCAAGGCCGTGCTGCAGGGGCGAAGATGGACAACACCCGTCCTTGTCTATCCAGAGCAGCAAGAGGACGGCTCTGCCCGGTTGGAGCAGGATTAAAAGAACACAGGAGAATTTAAAGTACACTCTCCAACTAACCAAAGCCCCGGTGTTAATGCTTTCTTCCCATAGCAGCAGTTTGATTTTAGCCACCTTTATTCCAAGACTCCAGATATTATATTTTTATTAATAAAGAAGATAATGAAATAAAATAGAGGCTTTTTGTCTGTATTCACCTGAATATGATGTCTGTCTTTTACAGTATGTTCTAGTCCTTTTGTCTCCCCCAGACGAAGGCGTCCAGGCAGAGATGTTTTCATGCTATCTAGTTTGTCTTCTCCAGAGCTCCAGACGTTGTTTTCCCGCCCCGGCCGTCCCGGCAACTTTTCCATCACAAACTTGTGTGTGGCGTGCAAGGCCAAATCCTGACACAAATAGAAGAAAATAATTGTCCCTTTAAAAATGACCCCTCAATAATATGCTTCTTATTGTCATGAGAGACAGAGTAGAAGATTACGTTTCAAATGACCGTCTGAAGAGACGTTTCAGAAACAGAGTTGCACTGCACTCTGATGTCACCCGAGGGAGTGACATCAGCTTTGTTTGCAGCAGCAGACCCCCGCCCACACCTGTTGTGGACATTTAAGATCCACCTGTTTAAGTTCAAACCCCCATCTTCCTCCCCAGCAGAATGGGTGGTGATGTGATACCCTGCATGTGGTGGAGGTGTGGGGCTGTGGGCCCTGGAGATATGGGGGAGGGGGTGTAAAGACAAAAAGTGTTGGCTGCTCCCCCGAGGCGTTTCCTCCAACAAAGAGCCCTCATTGTGTGGCTCCACTGGTTCATTAGCTTGTACGGCTCCACTGGTTCATTAGCTTGCATGGCTCCACTGGTTCATTAGCTTGCATGGTTCCACTGGTTCATTAGCTTGTATGATTCTACTGGTTCATTAGCTTGTATGGCTCCACTGGTTCATTAGCTTGTATGGTTCTACTGGTTCATTAGCTTGTATGGTTTGAGTGGTGCATTGGAGGATGCAGTGATGCAGGTGTTGAATGAGGGATAGTTTGTATGGCTGCATTAATGCACACATATCACACACTCTTTTTACAGGTAATAATTTTCATACATCATTTGTTATTTTTAGTATTACTTTTATGTAGCTTAATTATTCCTTTTTTCTGTATTTATAATGTTGTGTCTTCTATTACATTATGAAATTGTAATGTTAATAAGGTGAAGGATCTATTTCTTGCTAACCCTAACCTCATCATCACTGTGCATTATATTAGTATATTATTTTAAAGGCAGGGTTAAAGGTCGTTCTCCAGAACGCTTGCTAGCTTCCAGCTCAAGTCAAAACAAACAACCCCACACACACACACACACACACACACCCATTGAAACGCATTGTGAAGCCAAAGGCATTGTTGTGGTGAGCAGTGTTCACCAGCTGGTTTGTGCTCCTCTTCATGGAGTCAGGGCCGTGTAGGCACACCAGGTTATTTGTTGTCTATGACAACCAAAGTATGTTTGTTTGGTAACTAAATCCAACTCACATCCTTTGTCTTAGTATGCTACATAATAACATGTGAATGTTACAGCAATACCTTTTAAATGTACTGTACCTTACAAATGATAAGTGTTGCGCTAAATTAAAGTCAATCATTTCATCATACATGTGATATTGCTGTTACCAACACATCATCCATTACCTGAATAAATGTACATAAAAAATGAATCAGCTTTAATAAATACATTGCTTTAACAACAGGGAGCATTATTACGAGCAGTAGGGGGGTGAGGAGTCTATAATCATCTGTAAAAGCAGGCAGGGGGGCTGGGGGGGTGTGGGGGGGGGTGGTGGGAGGGTGTATTTTTGGCATGCGTCTATTGTTTGACCACACCATTATGTAGGGTTTAATGTTTAAAACCCTACACAAGTGTGGGTGTGAGTTTGCATATGTGTGTGTGTGTGTGTGTGTGTGGGCAGGATAATTATGCTTGCTCCAGGCAAGGATCAACCAGCTTCAGGACGAGCTCATTTAGCCAGATAGCAATGTGAAGCAATAGTAAGGCAATCGCAATATAGTAAAATAAAAAAACTATAACGAAATCTAACCATCCTATGAAAGGAATTTCAAAAGCAACAAATGCATTAAATGAAAGTGATTTATCACATTTCAGTATAGACGTTTTTTTTATAGATGTGTTTATGTGGGTATTTTATCCCACAAGACAACATCATGTTCAACATCTGGTGGAGATAATGACCAAAAACAACACTGGCAAATATTCTGTGGTGGTTCATGAACATTACTAAAGATAATAATTAGAAATACATGAGACAATTGTGCATTAAAGGTATATTAATGTTGCTTAAATATGCTATTTGTATGTTATCTGTTAAGCCTATTTCTATCATCCATACCATCTGCAAATAAAAGCTGAAGCACAAACACCTTCGCATTTCTTAGACATTCATTAGAAAAACTAACTATTTTTACTGTAGTTTCCAAGCTTTAAACCACATCCGTGGGTTTCAGAGAGTCACCAAAATCAAACCCAAGCCCCTCCTGACCGCCAAAAATCTATCTTTTGTATTGGATCCCATTGTATCCAAATAAATGGGGGAAATCAGTTCAGCTGTGGGTGGGTGGGTGAGTGATAACATCTGTCTTTTCTATAGCCATATGTAAAACACCGCACCTATTGTCCATTTTGGAGGGATCCTGATATTTCTTTCCAGTTTCCCTCCAAATTGATCCAGCCAATTGGAGTCAAGACAGCAAAGGATGGGGCATGAAGGGTCAAGCCAAACAGACAGAGGTTGCCCTCTGTTCCTGCCCTTCCCCCCACCTTCACTGTGATTGGCTGAACCCCCAGCCAGGTTCCAACAACACTATCAGCCCCAGTGACCATCACAATAATAGCCTCAAGTGGGATTAGTGATAGATGCGGAGGTCATTTCAGCTAACGAGCCTCATAAACACACAATGAAGGGGTTGGGGCGCTGGGTCCAGAGTCCAGTGAAAGTCTAAATGTTTTTTCCCTCCAGAAAATACAGACGCTCGATCCGCCCACACATAACCCTGCCACGC
Organism: Amblyopsis rosae; assembly: GCA_025399935.1. Taxonomy (NCBI): domain Eukaryota; kingdom Metazoa; phylum Chordata; class Actinopteri; order Percopsiformes; family Amblyopsidae; genus Amblyopsis; species Amblyopsis rosae. Next base: position 4,812 of record JAODTR010005651.1, read on the forward strand.
ACATACACAATCTGTTCTGTCAATGTAAGACAATAAAGGCAGGCTTGCCCACAAACCACACTATCTGAAGGGGAAGTCAACTGTTGGGCTGAAATGCGATCCTGGCTTCAGTCTGGTTACAATTAAACTGTGGTCATCAGTGTTATGGTGAACTGTTTCTAAAACCTCACATTCATGCAACCTTTCCTAAACACTGTGTTTCGGGCTGCGCCTAGATTCATTGTCTTTTTTCATCTATTCACCTTCTCCTCCAGCTAAACAATGGTTGATACATGTCCTGAAATCCTCTGTGCTAAATTAGCAGTATGACAACACTGTGTGAAAACACCTTACAAAGGATCCAGCGTGTTTGCCTTGCAGATAAATTGTTTAACTTTATATGCTTTGAACACTTTGGCTGTCATGGTCGGCTGGCCCATTGAATACTTCACCTTTCAAAGCCAATTTCTGGTCAATGATACTGCCGTTATCTACTCACACTGAGATAAGAGCTATCAGACCAACTTCTGTCTAACTAAGGCGGGGTGTTTGCATGGAAGAGAGATGAAATAGTTCAGTCTGAACAGTTTTGTGAGATATAGATGAGGTAATATGTAAGTATTGGAAATCATTATTATTATATCTGGCCACCTACTAAGAGTACTGCTAAGCGAGAAGCTAAATTTGTACTTAGTGCAGCTCTTGTATAGAATGACAAGGAAGTTGATTGATCTGTCTATCACAGATAGACCTTAACATGTAAATATATTACTGCTAATCCCCACAATGCTGTACAACGGAGTAGTAAGTTAAATGAAAATGTAAATAAAAATGTATATACAGTAAACTAACAGAACCAAAACAAGCCTTAAATTACTTTCTAAACAACAGCAATGACTGTAATACACGCAACAAGATACGTATAACAAGAACACAGTGTTTAGTGTTGCTATAAACCATGGTTGGGTTGTATAAAACATTCTGTAGAATCTGGGAGCCATGGCAGCAAAATTAAGAAACAACCTAACACAGAAGCACAGGCCTACGGAAAGCTCTGGATGGATGGATGGATGGATGGGCTCACAGACAGACAGATAAGACAGACAGATAATTACCGTGAGTTGCAGCAGAATGTGTTGTAGCTACGTGAGCTATATTACAGCTACAGTAAGGTGGGAACATCACATTCAGCATGCATGTTCTCAAGTATGGACAAATGGAACTGCTGAAGCAGCTTGTGCTATTTTGCGTATTTGCAACAAAATAGGATAAAAAAATACAAAGTTTGTTTAAATACATTTTCGGCACATATCTTAATGTAAACAGGCAAGAGACACAATGGCGTAAAATGGAGTAAAATCCCACTTGAGACTCATATTCCGAATCTGCTGTGTATATGCTGCTGACATAACCCAGAATAATATCTGCATATCCCAGGTGTGTCTTAATCAGGCAAGAGAGGCACTCTGAGCCCGAGAGAGAGTCCACTAGCTAGTTTCCGTGAACGTTAGTTAAACAACACTGTGAAAACATCCCCTTCGTGTGCACGCACACACACGCACACACACACACACACACACACACAGGACAGTCGTGCTAAATGAATACACTAACACTAACATGATAGAACTCTCGTAGGCACACAGCAGCGCTGTTTGAAGACGCTTCGTTGGCAGGAGGGTGACAATGCCAGACAGACCACACAAACACACTGCGGTGCCCTGAACGTGGATCAGCGTGAGCGGAGCACTGGTTCGGATCCCGCTACTCTGAAGGTTTCCTGCAAATTATAAAAGGTATCCAGAACTCCATGTACAAGGCAGTCATCCATTTATAAATGATATCCAGAACTCCATGTCCACTGTAAAATGTATCAAATAAAAATTAATCCACACCTGTGCGAAATGTTCCCTTGTTTCCACCATTCCTACACAATTATGTTTTAGGGGTGTATAAAGGGGGGGGGGGTAGTTTAGACCTGTGAAGGTCTTTGAGTAAGGAACTGGGATTAACGACAGACAGGCAGAAGTTAATTTCAACTAAACGCAACATAGATGGCATGTGGTAACGTGGCTATTACAGTGTAATGGTCTCGGTTGTCATGCACCACTTGCTGGATACATGCAGATGCTCTTGGGATTTGCTGGAAATAAACTGGACTGGACTTTAGGTATGCGTGTGATAATTAATGTTGCAGGAAATGAAATGATTTCAATGCAAGCAAGCCAATCCATGTGGAAGCATTCAGGAACCATCATGCACTAATGCATTTGGCAGGAAGCCTGCATGTGTGTGTGTGTGTGTGTGTGTGCGTGTGTGTGTGTGTGTAAAGCCCCTAATGTATTCATGTCTCAGATTGTGACCCCCTACCGCAGAGTCTCTGAGACTTCTCAGGACAATTGGACTGCTGGATCTCTCAACATGAGCCTTTATGTCGCGCTGACGGCCTGTCATATCACCAACGCATGCAGCACACACACACACACACGCAGACACACACACACACGCGCAGACACACACACACGCGTAGACACACACACACACACACAGACACACGCAGACACACACACAGACACACACACACATGCGCAGACACACGCAGACACGCGCACACACACACGCACAGACACGCACACACACGCAGACACACACACCGACAGACAGACACGCACACACACACACACACACACACAGAGACACACACACAAATGCAGACAGACACAAGCCCAAACATATACGTGTGCGTACCCCATATGCGCTCACGTATGCAGACACAATGAATGTACACGCACACACACACACACACACACACACACACACACGATGTATACGCGCACACAACCTCATGCACACACGTGCAGTAGGAGATGGATGGCGTCTCTATATTCTGCAACATCAAAGAGTAGCCAGGGTTTAGAGGTTAGAGGTCAAGGCAGCCGGTGGCAACAGCTCAGCCTCATCCTCATGCTCTGCTTTGAGAAGGAGGATGAATTCTGTTGCACGTTTCTCCTGAAAACACGGCTCCACAATTATATCTGACCTATTTGTATTATTGTTGTTTCCGGTTGATCATTTTATACATGGATCTTTCCTCCATCAACAAAAGTGAATCATTAATACAATTCTGTCTTTTTTATTCTAAATTATAGTTGGTTGGGATTTTTTTTTTACAATTGGGTTATGCATATCATTCTTATACACTTTATGAATAAAACATAAATAAATAAGTACATTTGTAAAAGGAAACCACACTGAAGCATTTACTCAAATGTGTCTATGACTTTTCATATCTATCCTACACTATTTGGGCTACTCTGAACATCGTTGATTTTGTTTTGTAATGTAAAGGGGTTATCTTCTCAAGGAGATGTCAACATTCCTCTTATAATCCAGTAATACATACAAAAACAAAACACAACTGGCGGATATAATTGTTATACTGGAATTCAGTAGCCTTCTGTTTTTCTGTCATGAGTGAAGTGAGGGGAATATTATGCTGTTGTTAATTAGTTGATTTTGCTGTCTTTGGCTGTCAGAACTCGGCATTTATGTGTGCTGGTAAATAGCGTTTATATAAAAAAAAATTGTAGGCTATTGAATATTGCTTGACAGTGTCACGTCCCTTTAAAACAAAACATTTGTAGAAGAATGAAAGGAATTGTGGAGGTGTAGGCAACAAATTAATTAAAGAATTCTTTCATAATATCGTTTTACGCAATTCTGCCTTAAACGTTGAGGTTAGCAGTCTGGTTAGGCCACATAGTGGTAGTAAACATTAACTGTATATCTATGCAGGTTGGTTAGGCCACATAGTGGTAGTAAACATGAACTGTATAGCTATGAAGTAAACTCCTAACTTATCCCAGCATTCCTTTGGTTCCACGCCTCTCTCCCTCTCTGCCGTGACTGGTTTAAAGTTGCATCTCCTTGCCGCTGATAGGTCGAGGAAGTTGTACTCCGGGAGATAACTTTGGAACTTCAGCGGATTTACTCACACCAGTCCGGAGGATTGCAGCGAGTTACATGCTGGTGTGCGTTTTAACCATTTCTCTTATCTCGTCCGTAAGAGTGGGAGAATAGCTGATATGGTTTTTATACAGTTTAGAAAAGTATTTGTTTTATAGCGTTTTAAACGGGACCGTTGATTTTTTTAAGCGTCGTTTTTGGAGCAACGTTTTCTAAATCTCGGTCGATTTTCCAGCGTCTATTGTAGAAAATGTGTAGTTTTTGGATTTGCACCATTTGGATTTTACTCATCGCGGTAACCGACTTGACTCTGTCGAACTATTCTGAAGACCAGTGCAGTTGGAGAGGCAGGCAAGTATTTATAATAATGCATGCAATGTCGTGTAGGCTACCGTTAAAACCATTTTCTAATGCGGTTGGAAGCATATTGCTTGCGTCCGGTCTCTGTTGGTATTTGGTGGCAGCGGGCAATTTGCATTTGCATGAAACAAGTTGAGACTTGTCACCCGAGCAATTACCATGTTTCTAGTGGCCTGCTGCTAAAGAGCCCGCAGCCTCCTGCAGGAGTAGCCTATGAATGCAGACAGGATGGCAGCTTTGTATTGTGTGTGCACCACGCGGGAGAAACGATGTGGCCTGGAAACGTTTTTACACCAATTTCAACCAGATGCGACATTTTACCACACAGCCTTCATTTAAAATGTCCCCCGCGAATTATGTTGGTGCTCTGCGGGATGCTGTGTGACCCGCCATGGCGCCCAGCGACCGACAGGCGTCGTCTTCTTCCCGATGTCGCCTAGTGTGTGTGCGTGTGTGTGTGCGTGTTTAATAGTTATATCTGGGTTATTTCCGCCCGCTAATCCGTGATGCGGCCAGTTGTCATTTCTCCCAGCCCGGCATCTGAAACAAAGCCGCAGCATCAAACAGCATCAGCTCCACTGACAGTCTGGCGGGGTCAGCGGTCCCGTAGGTAGTCTCGCAAAGCCAGCCTTTACGGCCTACAGGCGTAAAGGCTACATGTCTTGTAAATCAGTAACATTAGTAGCCTAGGTTAGGCTACTGCTTAAAATAGCCTACACTGAAAATGTTAAATGAGTAAAAAATAGCAGTACACTAACTAGCATGGCACCGGAAATTACGGATACAGATTTGTGAGTGAAAATGCTATTACAGCCAATGGAAATCTAGAGTAGCACTTCCCGAAAGTCAAGGGTGCATGGATCAGACATTCAGCACAGCAGTAGTAGCCTGGCGAGACCATCCTGATCTCGCCAGCTTCAGTTTAATGTCTGGAAAGCCCAGACATAATTTGGAATGTGTCCGAGACCGAGTAGCAGCAGAACTTAGACCAATCAGCATCGTATTGATAGGCCTACGGGTGGTTTAGGTTAGGCAGACGGCCAAAACGACCAGATGGTTCATCCAATCACCTGCCAAGTATTTTTTGAGAGTGGCTGCCCTTCACAAACAGTTTTGATGGACGGCTCCCCAGATGGACGTGTGACGAACAATCCATCTGGCTCATCAGGTTACAGTAGAGGCGGAAGAGGCTGAGACTATCACCTAGGTAACCATGTGTCCCTCCCTCTCCCCAGTGGGCTGTCCCAGCTGCAGGGCAGCGTGGAGCAGATCTCCCTGCACTGCTCCGAGGGCACCCTGGAGTGGCTGTACCCCCAGGGGGCGCTGCGCCTGTCCCTGTCCCCCCGCCTGCCCTCCTCCGCTGTGGGCCCGGGCGCCGGGGGCAACGGGGGTGCCTGGGGCTCCGCCGGCCTCGTCACCGCCTGCGTCAAGCCCTCGGCGCGCTTCCGCGGCGCCCAGCTCTACCTGGAGAGGGACGGGGCCCTGGAACTGCTGGTGGGGGACCCCCCCTTGTCCCCCGCGGTGCGCTGCTTCAGCAGCCTGCCCGGCCACAAGGTGGCGCTCTTCCTGCAGGCCACGCCCCAGCGGGACATCAGCCGCCGCACCGCCTCCTTCCGCTACGAGCTGCGAGGGGATTGGGCGTCGCGGTTGTCACTCGACTCGGCCCCCGTCGACAGCGGAGGTGAGTCACAGACAACCGGACGGTGGCCCTAAGGGTCAAACGAGTGTGTGTGTGTGTGTGGATAACTGTCACACAAACACCCCGCTCATTCATGAATAAACCACTTTTAACACTATAAAATTTAATATGACATGTAATATAAAATCTATTTAGCATAATAAGACTAATAACTAATTAATGTTCTCCCAAATGGATTCGTATTTCTTTCTAAAATGTTCTCCCTTTTCTCTCACAATTTAATCATTACAGGTTTATCATACCCCCCCCTGTCTCAGCACATTCGTTTCTTGAATCCTTTACAATCGGTTCCCATAAAATTCCCTTTGAGTTGTGATTCATGCTTCCAAACAGGCAGCCCACAGTTAAGGCAGAGGGCAAACATGCAGAGAGAGAGAGAGAGAGAGAGAGAGAGAGAGAGAGAGAGAGAGAGAGAGAGAGAGAGAGAGAGAGAGAGA
>JAODTR010005652.1:0-11250 GCA_025399935.1 Amblyopsis rosae
CTTGTCAAAGACCGCTACATATCGTGATCATAAATAACTTTTTATCTTTTACGATACCAATAAAATAAATTACACCATTTTAATCACCGCACTATTTTGCATAAAATGATATGCGACTCGAACATATTAAAGCGAAAGAAAAATTTTTTTTTCAGGTAACATTGTTTAATTCACAAAATGACAGAATTATAATTTTTTAGGGTTAGGGTACAAGCAGATGATGATACTGGAGCCCTCAGTGAACCACAGGGCCCGCCTGCAAAAATCTCTCTCCTTTAACAGTGGTTTCCTCCCTTAGGCATCTCCAATTGATTTGTTGTGCAGGTAAGTAAATAATAATTCCTTACTTATTTTAGTTTTTTTGTTCTTTTCAGGTTCCCAGGTGTCCTCAGTCTTTCATCGTCGGAGTACAGGTGAGTGGTAAGTATGTGTTTTTCCTTTTTCTATTTAAAGAGCTGTTTTTGTTTCTTTCAGGTGCTTTTTGTTTCTTTCAGGTGCTTAATTCAGTGCCCTCCCATTCACTTACTGCACCTGGCTTCACAATGCGTACCACGGGCGCCTGCTTCAGTGTCTCTCCTTACACCTACGGCGCCCGGCATCCATGCAATCATGGGTTTCTTCCAACTTTCCTAGAGACGTTATTTAACCTCGCGACGCATTTCGATATCTTGGTATCTTCATCAGGCAATGGTTAAATAACATTAGAGGAGATTCACAATTATTTATCCTCAGTAACACATGCTCTGTTTGGCTTTAGCTGAGTTAACTGGGTCTATCTACACAGTTCTTAAATTTTCTCACTTGTGTCTGCAGTTGTCCTCCCGATCTTCTCACTTCTATCTTCTTTCTCTTTCCCACAGGTAGGTGTTGTCTGTAGGATTCCACCTGACGAAAGCCCCAAGATGTTTGCCTTAAGGTCGCCGGGTCACGTGACTGCTTTTAAAGATGGCCGACGTCAACTTCCGGGTCGTGGGGCTTGTATTGTGATTTTTATGGTTTAGTTTGAATTTGCATAATTTAATTTTAGGTTTGTAATTTGATTTGGTTAAGGTTAGATTTGTAATCCGATTTGGTTAAAATTAGGTGTGTAATCCAATTTGGTTAAGGTTAGAACAGGTTATGATATGGGCTTCCAGAATAATTTTTTATTCCTTCGTCCCACCATAGCAGTTTACACGTGAGTAAGGTTGCATATGGCTCATGTCCATTCTAAATGGCCGCCCTGCGCATCCCAGTCAGGAGGATGTCCTTTGACTAGGGTTAGGTTTAGGGTTAGGTTTAGAGTTAGGGTTAGGGTTAGATTTAGGGTTAGGTTTAGAGTTAGGTTTAGAGTTAGGGTTAGAGGGTTAGGTTTATTTATGTTTCTCGATGGCACCCCCACTTCGTCCGACGACTCAGTGGTTAGGGTTAGATTTATGGTTAGGTTTAGGGTTAGAGGGTTAGAGTTAGGGTTAGGGTTTAGAGTTAGAGGGTTAGGGTTAGAGTTAGAAATTAGATTTAGCGTTAGAGTTAGGGTTAGGTTTAGGGTTAGGTTTAGAGTTAGGGTTAGAGTTAGGTTTAGGTTTAGGTTTAGGTTTAGGTTTATTTATGTTTCTCGATGGCACCCCCACTTCGTCCGACGACTCAGTGGTTGAAGGGTTAGGTTTAGAGTTAGGGTTAGGTTTAGTTAGGGTTAGAGGGTTAGGGTTAGGGTTAGTTAGGGTTAGAGGGTTAGGGTTAGGTTAGATTTAGGGTTAGGGTTAGGTTTAGCGTTAGGTTTAGGTTTAGAGTTAGGGTTAGGTTTAGTTAGGTTTAGAGGGTTAGGGTTAGGTTTAGTTAGGGTTAGAGGGTTAGGGTTAGGGTTAGATTTAGGGTTAGGGTTAGAGTTAGGGTTAGGGTTAGGTTAGGGTTAGGTATAGGATGGAATTTCAACATTAGCGGGTTAACATGAGCATCATTTGCATATCATTTATGATTGGATGAGCCAGCAGTCAGTGGGCCGGAACAGTACTGTACCACACATAAAAGTTATTATTAGGTAGGCTACACATTATCCATTTAATCCCTGTGTGCAGCGCAACATTAAGGCACCGCTGGCCCAAAACACATGAGAAGTGACGAACACAGATATATTTCCAAATCCAGAATATTACCTGCCCATTGTCCATTCTTTGTAAACTGTGGGAGTTAGCAGTTAACACTTAGAAGTGTTGAATCAAATTCGATCCAGCGAATCATCTTGTTTGCCATGAACTTGTACAGCTCAGGAAGCTTTTAGTCCATTCGTCGCCCCCTAGTGACCAGGTGAAATAGTGATTTTCTTCCCCCATATGTGGGCCAATGAGACGCACAATTTAATAGGAGAGTCCACAGAGAGAATAACAACAGGCAGGCTAGACTATAAACATTACCTCTCGTAGTCTTAGATCAACAGGTCAGAGATTTTTAATTGTTCCCCATAGATTGTTCCCCATACACATTTTAAAATTAGAGGGGACTGTTCTTTTCAGGCTGTGGCACCTAGGTTGTGGAATGCATTGCCCCATTTCCTACGCTGCTTGGATTCAGTGGAAGCTTTTAAAAATCAGTTTTATTTAAAGAAGCTTTTAGTTAGACTGTTTGACAGGCCGGTCTGACATGTATTTCTGTTTGTTTATGTGCAAATCAGTAGGCCTATTGCATTAAAACCAGTTGCACGTGTAACCTTACTTTGTCGCCAGAATTTTGCTACATGATGTATATTTCTAATATATTTGACCATTTTAGAATGTGCTGAAACTGTTGCACTCTTGTCTGGGGGGTTATTCCATTGCAGAGCTTTGGGCCTGTGTGTGCAAGCAAAGCTGGGGCCTTGGGCTTGGGGCTACCCCATGACCCCGTACAGGGCTGGGGTTTTTGCAGTAGGTATAGGAGTAAACTCGAGGAAGGAAACTCATTATGTCGAAACTCATTTTCATACAGGAATGTGATTGGCCAGTTTGTATTTTTGAATAACTTTTTTCTGCTTACCGGAAACTATTATGTTATAAACTGCTAATGCTTTAGGTGATGTTCTAATTAAATGTTTAATTCTTTATGCAATTACATTTAACTACTTTGTGTTCATGGATGTGTCTTAAAAGTAGTTGTTTAATTAACTAACACAATGTTTTATGTTTTAGTTCCGCTTTAAATGTATACCAGGTGAGACGATCCTACTTTGCCAAAATGCATGGTAAAGGTTTGTTGAGAATGCAGTGTATAATGCAGCAAATTTTTCCCATTATATTCTGATTCTGCATCTCTGATCAATGTAGTTATGCAACATTACCATCCTAAGCTCAGGGTAAAACTGAATTATAACAGTTGTTATAACCCTTAGCCACTCTCACCCACTTCATCTCTTATAGCTGAGCGCACACACGCACACGTTAGCTGTTACCTGGGCTCAGCCTCTTCCGTCCATTAGCACTACATCACATAAGCATCTCTGTGCTGAACGCCTGTGTTTATCTAAAAAACATATTAGGTTCACCCTCCAGTCAGTGACATCTGACCATTGACACTGGTCAACGCACCCGGGCGCTGCACAGTGGCTGCCCACTGCTCTGTTGAGGGTGGGTTAAATGCTGCAGAGGATGAATTTCACAACGTGTATGTGACAATAAAAGCACCTTTACGTTTACGTTTTCCTGTGTAAGCTTGACAGCGCATTGTCTGCAAAAGTCTATGTTGACACAGTCGACCAGCGCTCAGACTTCACATAGTATAGGCTGGCTCTGCGAGACTAGCTGTTACCACACTGAACCATTTTTTAATAACAGGGCTTCATTTGAGCTAACGATTGGGGAGACTTGGCACCCTCCGCCTGGGGTGCAAGCTAACCCTAGGGGCTATGGCTGGGGCAGGCTCACAGAGTCAGGCTTTCCATATGGAACACAACTTCCTAACTGTAATATACAGCTCGTCAGCGATGGCCGTTAGCAGATACACTTGTATCTGCTGGAATTGGCCAAATTGGCCAAAATTGCCTTGGTTAAAGTTAGGCATCAAAAAGGGAGTGGTTAAGGTAAGTTCTAACATCTGGATTGGGTGTAACATCCCTAAAGCTCACCATCAGCATTTGCTCACCAACTGCCAAAATGGCCCAAAGTTGGGAGAAATTGACCAACTTTGCCCAGAATTGGGCAAGAAATGCCCGAAATTCATTATAATAGAGTTCATAAAGAAAAGAAGACTTAGCACCCTCTGGTGGCAGCTATTAACACTGCAGCCGTATGGGGTCTGGGTTTGGGGATTTATGGTTAGAGGTTAAGGCTAATATATCCCTTAAACCACTCACTCTCCACCCCTTTTCATCTCTCTCATAGCTGTACATTAATAATACATGCAGGTATGCCTGGCATATAGTGTTATTTTTAAATTCTTGATGTGCTAATGCTGTCCATTAAGTTGGCTATGGCACCTATACAGGAACACCATTTACATAACTTAAGTATGTACTGTATATGCGGCCTACCTGTGTGGCAGTAAATAACTGACATTATGCTAAATTATTCTGCAAGTGTCATTATGTAAATACTCATTAATACAGTGCATTTGATTAGTGTATTTATTAGTAAATTATTACTATAAACTTAACTGTCTTGGCACCCCTTTTCATCCAAATCAACTGTATCTAAGATACCACAACAAACCTCAAGTAGGGGCTAGGCATGCACAATCTACTATATATGTAGGTGGGTCTGACCAACCAAAGGTTTGAGAGACAGAACATACACAAAGCTATTACTGCAAAAGGCAATCTTATCTAATACTTTAAATATGAAAATAACACAATTATCAACAATAAGAAAACGTTAATCCATAACGTGAGTGTCATCCTCACTCAGCCATTGGTCCTTGGGGCGGAGGGATTGGGGTGGGAGGAGTGGGTATGTGTGCCTTGGATGTGGTAGACATTTCTCAGGCTCCCTCTCTGGAATCGAACCCTGATTCCCCATTACCCGTTATCACTATGGTAGGCGCAGAGAGTAGTAGAGTCAAAAGTTGTTAGGGCAGACATTGCCACCGCGGGGTGCAGGTGATTGGCTCAAGGTTATCCAGAGTCACCAAAACAGGCCAGGGCACAGCCACGCCAGGCTCCAGTTTGCAGTGACAATGTTGGACATCAGTCTGGCCTCATTGTAAAGAGGAGACACTAAGCTATATTCTGGTATATAGTAACAGTAGATCGGAATAGGCTCTGCTTAGAAAACAACGTTTGTATGTATATACTGTATGTATGTATAATATCTGAATTCAGACCTGTACACTACAGTAATACTCAGGAAAGCATGGTTACTGTTGCCAGAATTGACATGCTAGAAAGACCAGCCAAATCTCATTGCAAAGAGTAAAGTCCAAGCTTTACTTTGATGTGACACGTGGATATTGATTCGTATTAGCAATTATTAGCAATATATCTATTGTCAGCAGGTCAGGCCTAGTTGCCTATGTCTTTAGCTACAGCAATCACAAGTCAGTGCAGGTGAAGGGTTAGGCTAGATCAAATGCCGATTGATTGGTATGCAAGGTGATTTCATGCTCCGTTAGAAAAGTTTTTTTTTGTATTTTTAAAATACAAAAAATACAGTAGGTAATTTTGATCCATTACGTTTAGGCATTAGTAAAGGCTCAGTAACTACGGTAAGATGTTAGTAGAGTAGTTAAGATCAGTGGTTAAAATCAGGGCCGGTCATATGGCAACCGCACTAATTGACGTTAGTGGCGGAAGGTCAGTTAAATCTAAGGGGTTAGGTCAATTTAACCTTGGGTTAAGACTCACGGTTGAGTTTAGGTGTTAGTCTTACTGTGATGTGCTTCCGCTTAGGTTAGGGTTAGCCTTTTAGCCCCCCATACTAATCCAGGCGTTCATCTCAGGGGATGCGTTGCGTGGTAAAGAGGACGTGTTCTGTATGGCTGCAGCTGGTCGCGTGACCTAGAAGTCAACATAAACAATATGGTGCACATCTGTATATTTGAGATAAGACACAGCCAAACAGTCATGTGCACTAGGTGTTCGTTTATTGTTGAAACGGGCTTAGCTGTGATGGAATTGCCACAAATATTGCCTCTTTTTATATTCAACTGTAAAGTGTTTAAATGAGGAGCAGTGTGTTTCCTGTTCACGGAATAACCTGTAATGAATGAGTGAAAAATTCAAGCAGAGAGCATGTAAGCGCAAAGTTTAATGCACACAAACGCTACCTCTCCAGTTACAGTAGATGTGCAAAACGCGTGCCCAGGATGTATTGTATACGGTTATTATGCTGAACGTCTCTCCACTTGTTGTAGTAATGCCTGTGGTTGGTGCAGATGGCTTCGAAGCGCTGAAGAAGGGAACCCACAATTGCTGTGTGCATATGACAGAACCAAGTGTCTCATTTTCTCCAACCACCCAAAATCTAATCTGCTGTGCTAAGGGCCACGTGGACAAGAAATAGTGAAACAACAACATAAATGCAACTGCAATTCAACACCTTTCTCTCAATTATTAATAAATATGTATCTGTGAAAATATACTTAACGCATACCTGTGCGTTGCTAAGGGGATTGGTCCTGGCTGTGCATCCGTGGATCCTGCTTCTGACCCGGGTTCAAGTGGAGAGTACCTGTGTTCCAGTACAATGCAGTGTTTGTTGGCTGGCTGGCTCTATCTATCCCCCCACCATTGATTATATTTATGTATAGTAATTGTATTACTGTTCCTGCTTTTGCGTGTCTGTAGTGTCGTCATACTTGCCCAGGTACTGCACTACTAGTTCTGTCACAAATTCGACATAGTTTGATGAAACATCTGTGCAAACAGCTCATGTAGTGCATGAAAGAGTGCACTACATGGATCGCACCTGTTCATCAATTGACAAGTAATTGTAAGTGACTTTGGAGGAAAGCTGCTAAACTCTGTAAATTCTAAATCTATATCGCTTACCTAGAAATCAGACACTGTAAACCTGCTGAGTTGGTCAGCGGGAGTCCACTCTTGCCAAGAAATAATTTGCATTTGTCGTCCTTGTCTCCGCTTCCATGGTGTAAGAAAATATGTCGGACATTTTCAAAGTAGCATTGAACAACTGCGCACAAATAATATGACATTTAAAAAAAAACATGACAGTATGAATCAATTCACCCATTTCACATAAACCCGGGTCTGCTTGCATGTCGAGAATTTATTACTTACATCTTCCTCTCGTTTGTTGAGGATGAAGCTGTTACGTCGGCCATTTTCATCTACAGCACTTAGCTGTACACTCCGGTCCAGCCAAATGTTGGAATTCTGTGTGGTTTTCCTAACACCAGTTCCTGCATGTTCGTTTGATGAGGATAAATTAGGAGACGTTGTATCCAAGTTAACATATCACCTTTATTGTTAGATTAGAAATACAAGTTGCAGAGCTCTGGTCCACACTTCCTTTAACTGACTGATAGCATGCAATATCAACAGTTAACGAAGTCTGGCGGTGACTGTCTTTCGGACAATTGATAATATAAAGTCCAGGAGGTTGTGTTAGCAGGGCGTGTTGCATTCTCATTGGTGCTGGTCATTCTGAGTTAGAGGGGTCTGTTGACCTTCAACTTTTGGGATGTCTCTCTTTCATTGCTGGGCAGATAGGTACAGAGACACACTGGTATGAGAGATTATCTGACTTCTGTTCTTATCTATTTGCACAGCCCATTCATGCATGTTCATTTTCGGTAACTTTCCACACCATCCAGGTGCTCTGATTTAGTACATAATTCTCCATTCTATTAACACTCAAGTAATAATGTGACACACCAACAAGCCCATATCATGATATCTAAACAAGTGATATATGCAAATTATCTTAACCTTGCCTAGCAACTAAGAATATTTCTACAGTATGCATGTGTAAGCTTGTATACTGCGAAAGTCTATGTTGACACAGTTGACTAGCGCTGTGTCTCAGACTTTACGTAGTATAGGCTGGCTCTGCGAGACTAGCTGTTACCAAAAATTTTTATAACAAGGCTTCATTTGAGCTAACGATTGATTGGGGAGACTTGGCACCCTCCGTTGGCAGTGGTAAGCACTGCAGCCTGGGGTGCAAGCTAACCCTAGCCCCAGAATCTGGGGCAAGGTCTATGGCTGGGGCAGTCTCGCAGTCAGTCTTTCCTTATAGAATGTCTGGGACACAGCGCTGGCTAACTGAACAATTACATCCACCAACTGAAAAGAAACAGATCCTAGTATGGTTTAAACCACAGACGTACAGAGCCCATTTGCGTAAGGGTTAGGGATACACATCGGTTTTTTATTGGATGGGTTAACCATATTTATTTTGACAAAGGGTTATGACAGATAAAGACATTAGATGGCACAGCATGTAACCAAAATGGCAAAATGGTTTACATGGTTTAGGGGTGAGGTAGGATGCCGACATAGCACACATTTGGCATTGGCTACATACATTGCTGCATGCTGCAACATCTTGCGCCATTTGTCTAGAAGAGAATGAAAATATAATGAATTACAGACAGCTAAAATATTAGTGCAATTCGCTTGGCCTTGTGAAATTGTAATACTTGAAAAGTCCACAAGGTGGAAGTATACAAGCACAAATGGCTACGTTTGGCTTCCAAGCTGGCTCGCGAGATCAGGGTGGTCTCGTGAGGACGCCACTCGCCTGGAAAGTGTAAGCCCCACGGGTTATTGCTCCTAGCGGTCAGGTAGAGAGAGATAGGAGGGAATGGTCGTCCGCTTATCCCAACGTTACAACGTGTTAATTAGAGACGGGAAAAGTATCCAGGTATGATTCTACGCCATTAGCGGCTTTTCAACTGTAATGTTAGGATTTAAACTGCCTTGTCAATTTGCCTTGTCGCAGAAAAGGGGCAAAATAAAGCGCATTATATTTCTTTGTGAGCAGTGTTAAACCCTCGTCTGCATAAGTACTTGACTAATTGAAAATATGCACCTCTGCTTTTTTTTGTAAAATCATTTTTTTCTCATTGGAATCTCAATGCAACGTACGTCTATTTCTGGTAAGTGTCTCATTAAGTTGACTCCATTAAGCAGGGTTAGGGTTAGGGCTACACACTATATATGCTATAGACACTATACATGTATATGTATAGGGTCTACATGTGTATATGTATGGTTATATGGTTAGATTCTGCTAACCTACAAACTGCAATAAAACCAGTGCCAAATTTGTCAAATACTTTTCCACATTATAACAGTTGTACAGTGTAGAATACAGTGCAGGCAGTAATCATAATATAGGCCTACATGTACTTGCATACATGCATACAGTAAGTAGGCTATACATACACACACATTGTCCTTGCTGCCCTGCTATAACTGGTATACCGAAAAAATGTAAACTAATGTACAAGGACAGTGATTTCTACAACAGCATTTTGCCTTATTTTAATGCAATACTTTTTTCTGTTTTTTTACCTTTGACACAGAGATAATGCAGAATACAGGCGACACACCGGGAGAAGAGTCAGATGGTTCAAGTCTTGATGGCACAGAGCAAAATGTCGTGATGCAAAAAGTCATGATAGACATCTTGAAAAATGAGCTATAGGGAAATTCAAGTCTCCCATCTCTGCAATCAAGGACATCCTCCAGCAGGATTTGGATCATCTCAGAACAGACATGACCGCAGATGTCACCAGAGAGGTGCAGAGTCACGTCAAAAGACTTTGGGCTGACATTCGAGGCGAGATCAAAACGGTCCAAGAGAGGGTTAAAGACATGGGAGACATCCTGTCTGCCAGGACCTACAATTCAAGTTACCGGAGGCCACACTGCACTGCACGCCGTCCACGTCGCATTCAACGCCGCGCAGCCGACCACCTGCCCAGCCACAGACAGGCAGGTCCCACTCATGTATCGTTTGTGTGCTAATGTCACAGCTAATGAGATGGAGGAGGCGTGTCCTGCCGCATCTCTAATTCAGCTGGCAGAGAGGGTTAAAGACATGGGAGACAGCCTGTCTGCCAGGATGGACGGCCTAGTTAGTAATAAGTTACAGTTTACTATGGACAGTGTTATCGCTGACAGTAATGGAAGATAACTGATTATAATTGGATCACTTTGCCACACACCAGTAGTGCTGGTCAACATATATGCCCCTAATTTTGATGACTAAGCTTTGCTAATCGGTTGCTGGGGAAACTCCCTTCTGTCTGTTTGTATGAAAGTCTGTGACTCACACTTTCTCTCTGGCACTCAATAAGTTACATTGCCAATTGGCGAAGACCTGCCCGTTGGAGGTACGCATAAAGAAGGACCCTCCACCGGGAGTCATACTTCGTGCCACGGCGGTCTACAAGAAGAGCACGTGGCAGACGTGGTGCTCCGCTGCCCCCACCACCAGCCTGAAGATGCCGTGGAGCATCGCAGCCATCTGATCGGAGTGGAGGGCAGCCAGAGGGCCGTCTACCAGGAGGACATGTACACAAAGAGGCAGAGCGTCACGGTCCCCTACGAGCTCCCACAGCTGGGCTCGCAGATTACTACGGTTCTGATTAACTATATGTGCAACAGCTCCTGCATGGGGGGCATGAACTGCCGGCCCATCCTCACCGTTGAGACAGCAGACGGTGTGGTTCCAGAGATGTTTTGAGGTGCGCATTTGTGCCGAAAAACAGAAGAGGAAAATGCCGCCAAGGCTAAGAATGGAACTGCCAAAAGAAAATGTCAGCCTGCTCCTACATCCAGTATGGCAAAAAAAACAAGGGTTCTGCAACAGATGAAGGATATTACAAGAAGGTTTTTGTCCTTCTTGTAATATCCTTCAGGACGGAAACTATATGACTTCTTTAAAGAGATGAATGAGGGCCTAGAGCTGCTTGACAAAGACAAAGCAAAGACCAAAGGTGTCAAGCAGGAGGCTCCTGTAGGACCATCCGGTGGAAAAGTTTAATGCAGCGAGGAGAGCGCAGTGACAGCGACTGATACACTTTCTTAAAAAAAATGCACTTTGTCCTATCAAATACACACTGCCACATTCTTTTTTATATTAGGTTTATTATGTCTGATTATTTTGTATGCCTTTATTTTTTATATAGTATCAATTTTGTATTGATTTCAAATTTGTATACCTGTAATATAACGAGAAAAAAATTAATTATGCCTAGAACAATTACATCCACCAGAAACTCAAAAGCAACACACTTTTAGGAAAACCCTAGCATGGTTTAAACCAGTGGTCCCCAACCCTGGTCCTCGGGGACCGGTGCCCTGCATGTTTTAGATGTCTCCCTGCTCCAACACAG
>JAODTR010005653.1:0-11250 GCA_025399935.1 Amblyopsis rosae
CCATGCGATTGTTGATTAGATAATTGCATTAATGAGAAATTGAACAGGTGTTCCTAATAATCCTTTAGGTGAGTGTAAATGAACATAAGCAATAATAAAGAAGGTAGAGTAAGTCAAATTAAAGATGAAACAACGTTAAAATGGTGTGAAATGAGGAAGAGGAGAAAGTGAGTGTTGTAGAGGGGAGGAGGTCTACATGGGCATGAAGGAGCACACCATGAATCACGTCTACGCTCCTCATTGGCCTGAGCGCACAGACGTCAGTCTGCGTTGACACGCACACGTGTACAGACAGAAACAGATTACATCTCACACAGTGTTCTGCCTTGCGTGTGTGTGTGTATGTGGTAACACATTGGTCGTGAGTCCAGTGGCTCATCCCTTCCCAGTTCAGCCAGTTTACAGTGACAAGACATATCGATATGGATCACATTTTGTACAAACCACCCTCCCCCACTATGTTTTGTATGTGCCTGCACTACTAAATGGTGCATGTTCAGTAATTGGAAACAACACATGCCTAATCATGCCAAAATTTCCATTGCAGCCTGGGTTGAGTAGTAATATTCCTAAAAACAGTGAAAATCATATTCCTACATTT
This sequence comes from Amblyopsis rosae, assembly GCA_025399935.1. Taxonomy (NCBI): domain Eukaryota; kingdom Metazoa; phylum Chordata; class Actinopteri; order Percopsiformes; family Amblyopsidae; genus Amblyopsis; species Amblyopsis rosae. The sequence continues at coordinate 602 of JAODTR010005653.1, forward strand.
CTTCAGTCAGGCTCCCAAAGACCTTTGTACTGAACTGAGAGCACTTAGTGGTACATTTTCAGACATGCTTTAATTTGTGATGCAGGTTTATCTACATATGTCAATGGTAAAATCCACCCAATACTGGACTATGGTACAGTTTGTGATATTGGAATTAGGGGCATTTTCCATGCGCACAGATCTTCCTCCAGCAGTCCATGTGCGTCACTATTGCGTCTCTCATGTATGGCAGGTATAGGGTTTCATTGAAGCATTAAGGGAGAATTGTTCCTAAGCTTGAGGACATGAAGTCTAGTTCCATTATATTGGTTGTGCTCTGATGTGTTGTGCCGGTCTGTCTTAGCATGTGGCTTAGTGAAAGCAGAAGCATTTAGGCTCATGTGGAATGGCTGTAGCCTGATGCCAGAGCAAAGTGAGGAACTGGGACAGAATGTCAGATTATAGGGTGACTTCACTCTCTCTAACACACACACACACACGCACGCACGCATACACACAGACATCACTGGATTGAAATCAGCCACTTTACCTCAAAACATACAGTATATGCTTTAATGTGTGCAATGTCAAACACTATCATTCAGTGCTGTGATTTTCCATTAAAGGCAGGGTCAATCATTCTTGCTAACTTGGAGCTCAAATCAAAACAGTATTGCTCTGCGGTCCTCCGCAACGGGGCCTCACACATCGAAATGCATTGTGAAGCGGAAGTGTAGTGCTACGGCTTTGTTAATATGAGCGCTGTTCGCCACTTTGTTTATGTTACTATTTACGGAGCCAGGCCTGTGTGGAAAAATCTGATTCATTTTTCAACGTGCACAGAGAACAGTAAAATAGCAAAATGCGAGGAGATATTTGTTGAATTGGACAAAATGTGTATTATCTTACATTTAGCTTGCAATAACTGACTATACCTTTTGTGAAATCTTTCTCACACTTAATCTGTATGCATGCTAAGTTTTCATCTCTCTTCTTGGGTGTGCTTGGATGGCATTTAATGGTAGAAGCAATTTAGTAGTGAACTGTCAGCAGAGGCAGGCCTGGCATTAATGACATTTTCCATTAGTTGTTTTGAGCACAGTTGTGGGCCTGCATGCATGCGCATATGCATGTGCACACACACACACACACACACGCACACACACGCTGACACACACACACACACACACACACAAAAATGAGATAGCACATTCACTGGTGCTTTAGGCTGTTAGAGCAGCGGGGCTTATGTGCAATATTAACATACTGCATGGGCCACAACTGCTTCTGTATCTTTTAACTGCTGACCATTTCATGCAGCTGTGTTTGTCTCTGTGTGTGTGTGTGTGTGTGTAGTCCATTACCACTGCAGTAATTCACATCTTTAGTAGTATACAGTAACTACAGAATAGATGTCATTCACTCATATTGATCCATATTGAGACATGTTCTCAGGAGGGATTCCCAGGAGACAACTTTTACACTTTACTACTACAACATTCGGTCCTATGAGTTCCTGTAACACCCACCCTGTCGCCATGCCAACGGTCAGTGCACCCCCTCGTTCCATCATGCTGGTGTCCTGTGTACCAGGCTGCGTCCACACACACACACACACACACACTGTGTGCAACTGTGTGGGAGGGTATCTGTGTTAGCTTTAGTTAACATATAGCTTTGGTCCTCCTTTGTTTGCAGGTCCATCAGATCTGTTTGGTTGTACGTACGTTATGCTGTGTCTCTGTTACTACTGAACACTGGCTCCCTGTTATTGAACGTTATTAAGGAACGTTCCACTCTCATTTCCGTGTCTCCATTGGAATGCGCCTGCACTGACCCTTCAACCTGTGACAGTTCCAGAGATATAAGCAGAGTTGTCTCAGTGTTCCCACTGTGACTGTGACAATGAACAGCTATGCCTAGATTGATTTTGGTCGCCCAAAGCTAGGTTTGTTGTTTAACCTTTGATTCTGTTTATTACATTTTGACTGAATAGTGTTTCTCTATTCTTGTGTGTGTGTGTGTGTGTGTGTGTGTGTAGTATTCCCTGTGTAACGAACCCCTGATTGAGCTGTCCAATCCTGGAGCAAGCGGCTCGGTCTTCTACCTAACCAGGGACGACGAGTTCATTGTGAAGACCGTCATGCACAAAGAGGCGGAGTTCTTACAGAAACTGTTACCTGGATACTACATGGTGAGAGATTCACAAACAGACACACACATACGTCAATATATTAGTTACACACACACAACCACGCTGAAGGCCCTGGTATAGTGAAATGTGGGCCTCGTGCAATGCGGATGCGAACCTCCATGTTACCACTGCATCTAAATCTGTGTGTGTGTGTGTGTGTGTGTGTGTGTGTGTGTGCATGTGTGTGTGCTATCACACACCTCACCAGCGTTGCTTGTGGCACATGTGCATCACTCTCGCTTGAATTCAGATGCTGTGCTCTCCAAATTCTCCTTCTCCTATGAACTTGTCCGATTACATTCAATTCAGGTTTACATAGATTTGTTCCCTGGAGCGTGGCGACAACTCCAAATAAAGTCCTGACACCTGTTGGTCCTAGACCTCAGACCGATGGTTAGTAGGTACTATAAATCATTATATGTAAAGTCAAGACATATAAGAAAGCACTAATTAGCCACACTCTATAATGGTGATGACTTAGCGCTTTTCTCCAGCTGTATTCATGCCATTGGGACAGTGTTGTGATGCATGCTCCTGCTTTGGACTGGAATGCAGCCCTTATCGGCCACTTTACCTCATAACATATATCCTTAACAGAGCTTTTAATGCATGTGCACCATCCGGTATGTGTTGCCATGGTTATAATCAGCCACATGTCCTCCACAGCTGACTTTAGAGGGTTGGCTGAAGAGGCTGGTTGAGGAGGAGGGGGGGGGGGTTAGAACAGTCATATAACATGACTGCCACTTCTCTCCAAAGCCTACGATTCTCCATCCACCTCTCTACACACCCTGCTTTTGCTTATATGCATCTCCTGCTGCAGGAATACTGCCTGATTTTAGTGTATGTGTTGTTCTATACAGCCCATCTCTAGCTATCGTTTGTCCAGTCGTGTGTCTTTCTTTCCTGCTCATGTATTGTGTTATTTTCAGCTCCTCACGTGGCTTGATGTGTCACTGCTGTGCCCTCTCCACATGAACAGAAGGGTCATGCCTGGCTTAAGGCAGGGGCCGCTCTCTCTCTCTCTCTCCATCATTGTGTCTTTACCTCTCTCTATCTCCCTTTCCATCTCCACTTGACTGTCTCTTAGCTAAAGGTCACTGAACCCGATCCATTCCTCCGGTCTCCACCGAGTGCAGTGTTTGATTTCCTTGACATCACAGGCTAGTCTCTCTATGTGTCTCATTCTCTCTCTACCGCTCTGCTTTTGTAGTCATTACCACCACCTACAGTACAGCATGCCTGCGCTTCCCCTCTCATTTGGCTAATGGGTCCGTCTATGCTGGCTGGCTTGCCAAGGTCGAAGCAACGGTTTTACAGGTCACAGCCACGATTGTTTAGACGGACTACTGAAGTGTTAAGCAGAGATCAAGAGACTGGTTAGAAAGTGGCCATTGTTTCATAAAGAAAACGACAAATAACGATGAGGAATTATTCCTCGGCAGGTTGCAGTTCAGTTTCTCTCTGGATACATTGTGTATATCGTCAGTATTTTTGCCTATACACCACTCCACATCTAATAGCCTATACTTTAAATAGTGTTTTCTTCCATCTGATTGCGTAATATTCCACTCTGCCCGTTGCCCCCCGACCCGCCCAGAACCTGAACCAGAACCCTCGCACGCTGCTGCCCAAGTTCTTCGGCCTGTACTGCGTGCAGTCGGGGGGGAAGAACATCCGCGTGGTGGTGATGAACAACGTGCTGCCGCGCGTGGTGCGCATGCACCTCAAGTACGACCTGAAGGGCTCCACCTACAAGAGGAGGGCCTCCAAGAAGGAGCGAGAGAAGGCCAGGCCCACCTTCAAGGACCTGGACTTCATGCAGGACCTGTCAGACGGGCTGATGCTGGACCAGGACACCTACAACGCCCTGGTGAAGACCCTGCAGAGGGACTGCCTGGTGAGAGAGACGCACCGGAGAACTCTGTGTGTGTGTGTGTGTGTGTGTGACCGTCCTGATCTTGCGAGGGTAGCATAACACAGCACTCTGGGGGAAATACAGTGAGCTGAAAGAGACCAATAGGATGTGTTAGACCAGGGGAAACCAGCAGCACCCATGTGGGTGCAGGTATAAAGGCAGGGCGTGCAGCAGAATGGAGAAAAGCAGGGGCATGGAGCACAGTGGGCGGTTGGGAGCAGTTACAGTGTTTGAGAGGATTTGGCTCCCCCGGCTGCTCTCACAATAAATTAGCACGTTGTTATTGCAAGTAATGAAACGGGGTGTATGGGCTGCTAGCAGGCCACCCTCTCATGAATCTTCAGCTCGCTGTGTGTGTGTGTGTGTGTGTGTGTGTGTGTGTGTGTGTGCGCTTTGTCTCAGCGGGTGTGTCTGCTGGGGAATTACTTGGAATTGGCCATTTGGTGTCAGTAATAATAATGAATGAATATAATGGGATTAAATGAATAATACATTACTTACTGTATGCATTTTATATTTGAGCTTGGCTTGGTGCGGTTGTTGAAAAGCCCTTGGTGTTTACAGCAGCAGCAGTGCTCACATCTCTGTGTGTGTGTGTGTGTGTGCGTGTGTGTGTGTGTGTGTGTGTGTGTGTGTGTGTGGCCGGCCCCAAAGGTCCTGGAGAGCTTTAAGATCATGGACTACAGCCTGCTGCTGGGGGTGCACAACATCGACCAGGCGGAGCGGGAGAGGCAGATGGAGGGCTGCCAGGGAGACAGCGACGAGAAGAGACCCATGGCCCAGCAGAAAGCCCTCTACTCCACAGCCATGGAGTCCATCCAGGGAGGAGCTGCCTGCGGAGAGTCCATCGATACTGACGACACGTGAGTTAGACTGGGAGTCAGGATGCCTAGTGTGTGTGCAAATTAGCTCCATCCCAAGCCTCCGCCCCTTTTTACCTGTCCTCCAACAACAGTTAGGCATTCGTCAACTGTTTTCCTGTAATAGCCTGTACCAGAGCCATGGTATTTGAGAGTTGAGCGCCAATGGAAGTTGGAAATTGTCAACGGTCACATGGTTCACGGAGAGATAAAACCTACGGCAAAACAGTTCCAGGAAGTGCTTGGTCGATATACAGATCTATAACTAAATTTTTTGGTAATTAGATAAGAATACCACCATTAGAGGGGGGACAGCCTTCGGCAAGCTCACTGCTGCAGAAATCTGTCTCCCTTTATTTAAATTAAATGCAATTGGTGAAAAACGTCAAAATAATTTTGCTAGCATATCGTGACACCCACAGTAGTATGTTTGCAAAATAGCATTTTAATTAATTGATAAGAATACCACCATTAGTGAGGGGGGACAGTTTTCGGCACTCACTGATGCTAATATCTGTCCCCCTCTATATAAATTGAGTGCAAAGTATAAAACATAAAAAAATCAATAACATGATAAAAAAACATGCTAATAACATGAGAATAACACACTAATAACACTCGCTATGCAACACCATAGTCTGTGTATAAGATACAACAGATGTAGGATTCTGAAGCCATGATGCTTGCCTGTTAGGCATGTGTTAAACCTCTTGCAAATTAGCTGGGCTCTGTTATCCCTGGTTGTAAGATTAAGAACCACTTTGCTAGAGAGAGAAGATAGAGAGGGCAGAGAATGTTCTGCAGTAAAGCATGGTCTGCTCCCGTTAGATACTCTCGCTGCTCTCCGTCTCAATAAACCGAGGGCAAACGATGGCAGGTTGCCTTTATTGCAGATGTAACTGCAGTATATACAGCAGTGTCCTCTCCTCTCCCTGGTATGCTAGGAGAAGCCAACTGCTTTATATTCATTTGTCTGTCTAGGATGGGGGGTATCCCAGCGGTCAATGGTAAAGGGGAGCGTCTCCTCCTCTACATTGGAATCATTGACATCCTGCAGTCGTACAGGTAAGCTCTCACGTGTCTATGGTACCACACAGCTATAAGGCCCCGATCACACCGAGACACGTCGCTAAAGGCGCGGCCGCTTCAAAAGCGTGTTGATAAACCCCCGATCACACCGAGATGCGTTGCCTGTGCTGAAGAGAACGGATGACTGGGCCAAATGTCACATTGATGAACAGTGCGACTCCGCGCCTTGCGCTGAGAAATTGAGAATAGTGGAACCTTTCTGCACGTCCAAACAACGCTAAAACAAATGCGAAGCGCGGCGCCATAAAAAAGTGCATGCCAGTCTCGCCGTACCATAGGAAAGCAAGCTAGCGACGCGTTTCTAGCGACGCGTTTCTAGCGACGCGTTTCTAGCGACGCGTGTCGGTGTGATCGGGCCCTAACAGGACATTCATGCTTTCACTATTATAATTACATCATATAGTCACATCATATCATATCAAACTGTGATGACACATTCTTTTGTAACCATGGGGATCTGATGTACAGTAGGTATCCATTATATTATAAACCCCTGCAGGGAGATGCAGAGCTAGCTTTGAAGATACATATGGGGTTGAACACAGCTGAGCACATGCAGAATTAATTAGACAGTACTCCTCCTGCATCAAGACAATATAATTTGAGGCCGTGCATTAATAAGGCTCCCTTGGCGCAATTCTACAGGCATTTTGCATGTTAATATTTTCCCATGACCCTAATACATAAATCCATCCCTGTTTGACTAGGCTCATCAAGAAACTAGAACACACGTGGAAGGCTTTGGTTCACGATGGGGTGAGTTTTACTTTAAATAGCACACATTACACTGACAGCCAAGACATTGTGCCAGGATAGATTGGATGGATGTGTATGTTTAGCAAAGAGATACACACACACACACACACAGAGAGAGACACACTGACATGCACTGTGTATGGCAGCATTCAGTACACACTGTAACACATGTCTAATATTACTATAGATCCACATACATTTGGCAAGCCTGTGTTACTGGACTGTCTCACATACTGTGTATACTGTACACTCAAATGTGTCTTTTACTGTTGTGAGTACCAGGCTTAGTCTTTTACAATTAGGATACATTTGGGACATGTTTATATAAGCGACCGTGAATGCTAGCATTAAGGAGCTGGTAGGATTGAGGGATCTTGCTCACGGTTGCTTATAGGTAGGCTGGGCAATGGGCATGTTAGGGATCAAACCCAGGTCTTTTCGGCGGTGACCCTAATCTCTAGTCTAGACTATCCAAGTGTTTTTCTACTGATTTAAATTAGAGATGTGTTATCATGTATCATGTTACTTAGTACATGTGATGGTTATATTGGGATTTCCACAATCATTATGGTGTAATGAAAACATAAGTTATTGTTCACCTAGGCTAATATGTTTGGACCTTATAGCTGTCAAGATGACTGTATTCCTGTAGCTCTAACAAGATGTTAAACCATGTGCCCCTGAGGAAATAAGCATTTATTAAGCACTCTTTCATTGTTCTTTAAGTACTCATTAAGCATTCTTTACGTACTCATTAAGCATACTCGAAGCTTTCCCAATACAATCGTGAAGCATTCCGCTTCTTGCTTTTGGCAGAGGTGTGCTTGTATGTTTTGTTAGACTGAGAAGTCTAACGTAAGAAAGCGTCCTCCTCTGTCTGGCCTACATGTACACAGTACCAGAGGCAGGCTGCTCCTAATATAGAATAGTTCTTCTCTCTTTCTGTCTGTCACTCTGTTTTCTTCTCTCTTATCGCACACCATCACTCCCACACTCTCTCTCTCTCTCTCTCTCTCTCTCTCTCTTTCTCTCTCTCACACTTTCCTCTCTCTCCCGCAGACACACAATATGTGTGCTATTGCAACTCTGTAATAGCCTCTGCCTGGTGTGCGTCACAGTCGCTGGTCTCAAGGGGACCCGACTCTTGACACTTTTAGAGACAAAGTTGAGCGGCAAATCCACATACATTGTGCTCTTGCTAGTGAATATGCTGGATACATGATAAATGCTGTATGACATTCATCCTGACGTCTCTTACTGGAAGTCAAGAGCTTCTGTGACGTCTTTCACAGAAGACAAAAGCATCTGCCTGGAGACGAGCTCATTGACTCGGTTGTGTATCAGCAGGGTCAGTGGACTGCCCAAATTGTTATTTGCTTTAATAATTTCTAGTTTTGTTTGTTTTCTTTTTGCTTTTCTCTAATCTCTCATCAAGTCGCAATCTTTTTGTCTCTCCCTCCGTCCTTTCGTGAGTCTGAACCAAACACCAAGTGTCATCTGTCAGTCAGGTGGCAGCACGGCCTTAGCCTGCAGGAACATGAATAATGCAGCGATTACATTAGTCTGTAGCCTGGCCTGGCCTGTGTCAGGCTCTTTACCTGTCTGTTGTGTTGGCCCACAGAGAAGCATCACTGAAATGGGACAATGTGGGATTCATGAATAAATAGATGACTTCAAAAGACTATGGTCCCAAGTGCTTTTCTATGAGTCATCAGAATAACCAGATCAGAATAAACAGAGCAGAATCAGATTAGAATGAGATTATTCAAAGTGTCCCAGAACTGTGAATTGAATGAAGATGAATCGATGTGAAGAACACTCTGGATTGATCCTGTTTCCCTCATACCTGTCTCTCTCTCTCCCATTCTCAGGACACGGTGTCTGTTCATCGGCCTGGCTTCTATGCAGACAGATTCTTCAAGTTCATGAGCAACATGGTTTTCAAGAAGAGTTCCTGTGAGTTTTTGCAGAGCGAGCGACCCTGCCTTACATAGTCACAGTCTGTGTCAGGACTGAAATGCCAGGCCTTTTTGTCCTTTTTATGGCCGAGCTCCGCCCGGAAAATTAGATTACTGAATACCTTATTAGGTTCTGCTTAATGTCATGTGTGAGACATACAGCCGTTGGATTCTCAGACAAGAAAACAGAGAATCACAGCATTCCCCTGTCTGATACATGTACTGACTGACCTTTCACCCCTGTCACAGGGAACCCTTGTTACCCGGGTCTTAGGGATGTTCACGTTCTGCGCTCATATTAGAGGTTTTGAATAGGCCTGACGTCCGAGGAACCCCAGAGATGTTTGGTCCTCTCATTGAAAGGACAGCAGCCTTGTTATTGCTCACATTGCTAACACATTAGTAACAAACCACGCGTGTTCTCGTCCCAAAGATCCTTATCATATAATAATAAGCCACGTCCCTGTGTTTATTCTCCCAGTGCTGTGTGTCACCCCTTCAGCACTGAAGTCATCCCCTTCCAAGAAGGGCCGTGTGTCGCTAACAGTGCCCAAGTACCCGGGTCCCGGGGCGGCCTGGTCCGCCTGCCAGCTGCCCTGTGAGAGAGACGAGAACATCTACGATCTGAGAGGAGCCCGCAGCTTCCCGACACTGGAGGATGAGGGTACGCACGCACACACACCTACAGTGTGTACTGTATATACTGTATTTTATATTTAAATTTTTTTTTTTTTTTTGGTGGGCCAGTAATTCATACTGAGCAGATCCCTTTAAAATGGTCAGTGTGATCCACTGTAATGTCCTGCCCCCCCCCACGCTTACACACACACACAGGGCGGCCAGACGTCCTCTCCTGCACCCCTCCATCTTTTGAGGAGGCCACCACCGCATCCATCGCCACCACACTCTCCTCCACCACCTCCCTGTCCATCCCAGAGCGGTCGCCCTCCGACACGTCAGAGCACCCCCGCTATAGGTGTGTGTGCACCACACACACACACACACACACACACACACTAAGAGGCACATGAACCCTGTTTCTGACTGGTCACAATGAAACGATGGGAATCTACACGTCTCCACTGTGTCCATACAGGAGTCATAGGGATGTACATGTCTTACAGAATGTGGGACAGTACAGTATCTACATGTTCAGCATATTCATATTATAGTATGAATATGAATATATATATGAATATATCACCTTGCTTTGCCTAACCAGGGCTGACGTTTGGTTGAAACTCAAATCTTTACACTCTGTACTCAGGATATTTGAGCTGTGAATATCCTATTCCATATAGTATACTATGTGTATGTATTACCCCACACACATACACACACCCCACTATAACTGGCTCAGCCCCTTCATAGTCCCAACCACATCACAGGTCTTACAGAAGGCTCACTGTATATTTACACAGTTTTCTCCGTCTTTGCCCTCAGGAGACACACCCAGTCACTCAGCCATGATAACAGGCAAGTTTTGACTTTGAAGAGAGATATACATTCTATGAATATGTAAACAATAGTTACATATTTTTCCACATTTATTAATTTATTGATTTTATTTTTTAGTATGAATAATTTTAATTTATATTCTTTTTTTAGATTTTTAGATTTTTTTTGGTTTTCTTCTTTTTTGTATGCTTTTCTAATTGATTGACTAATTTTATCTGATTGTAAAAGCACTTTGTGATGGTATTACAGTAGTTAATTGTTGCTAATACTGTATTACTACATATTTCACAGTTTTAGCCAAGTTAAACGAATCCTTTAAAAAGACTGTATTTTGACAGCATTAGTCATTAGTCATTTCCCCCAGGTGGGGAGTGAGTCCTTACCCCAAGTGAAGGAGTTTAAGTACCTCGGGGTCTTGTTCGCGAGTGAGGGGACTA
>JAODTR010005654.1:0-11250 GCA_025399935.1 Amblyopsis rosae
TAGGTTCTGAAATACACTGCAGCGATGACGCGTACAGCGTGATAGGCAGATGGCTACGCATCAGCCAAAACTATTTCTAATAATTAAATCGCATTTTGGAACCGAAAAGCAGAACCGAAATATTATTTATTTAAAGCTACCCGGTTCTTGACATTTTGTTTTCGGTTCCAACTTGGAACCGAGTTTCAGTACCAAACCCTAATGTACAGCCACCCCCCCTTAACCACACACACACACACACCTTTTGAAGTGGCTCAGCAGGGTGCCCACCAGCTCCCCGATGCGGCTCTCAGAAGCGGGCACCATGCCCTGCAGACACACCACCAGGTCTGTGCTGTCCTTGGTGTGGAACACCACCAGCTGGTCCTTACCTGGGGACACGCTGACCCCCGTCACCTGGGACAAGGACAGGAGACACACGTAAGATGCTGCACGCACACACACAGACATCTGGGACAAGAACAGGAGACACACACACACACCTGGGAAAAGAACAGAAGACACACACACACACACACACACACACACACACACACACACACACACACACACACACACACATCTGGGACAAGAACAGGAGACACACACACACACACACACACATATCTGGGACAAGGACAGGACACACACACACATATCTGGGACCAGGACAAGAGAGACATACACACATACACACACATATCTGGGACAAGGACAGGACACACACCCCTGGGACAAGGAGACACTTGTGAAGACCCTCATAACCCTTTTAATGTAGTCAGTAAGTAAAGCATGTTCAGTGACCCTTCGCTAAGTCCCTCCCACTATCCAGCGGGAGACCTGTCAGTCTTTCAGAACAAGGACAAAAGGTGTGAATATCCAAATGCCAATCCGGACAGCAGATATAAACATGTAATTCACATACTGGTACCGTTAGCTAGGTACCTAACTAAGAAGGCTACAGTTTCACCGACAGCAAGCTGTGCGCAACTTAGGACTTCAATGTGCAGAGGTCAGAAGAGGGGTTTTAAAAAGCAGAGGTCAGTGCAATGGTCGGGAGGCATATCGAGCGTTTCATCAGGTAACGGTAACTGTCGTCTTGCTTAGATTGTTGGTAAACATGTAGCCATGTGTGGCTAATCGTTTCTGCTGAAAGCTGCCCGTTGTTCTGGGTCTGTCGGTTAGCTTCGCATCCGTGCTATGCACATCTACCCAAACTAACTAATGCAGGCATATCTGTGCACCATCATGTAAATGTAAACATAGCTATATACAGTATACGATATTAAGGCATGTACAATAACAGGCATTCATACCTGCCCACAAAGCCACCTTAAATATGTGTGCACAAACGCAGAGAGGCAAAAAACAATGCTCGTTTACACCTGCAAATAAATAGACACTATACAAGTACACACACACACGCACGCACGCACGCACGCACGCACGCACAGGGATTATGTGTCCCAAGGGACTTTAAAGAGCAAGGGCTCTTACAACAGAGTACAAACTACAATATATCAACCCTCATTTGACTAGAAAGTATAGAAATGCGACCATGGGAAAATAATGGCAAATTCAGCAGATATACAGTACACATAATGAGAAAGACAAATCCTTGACAACTCCGTTTGCATCCAGGGTCAGAAAAGAATATTTCAGTGTAGTTAGACTAGGAAAGCCAAACACACTAGAACAGCACTTTCCTCGATGGTCACTGCTAAGGCACATTAAAGGTACATTTCCCCTCCACCATCAGAACGCAACATGTACACCTGGCTCAAATGTACATTCAAAATGCAATTGTGGATGTGTGTATACTTGGATGTAGGGGAGGGGGGTGGTGGTGGGGGGTAGAGAACAGTGCGATATTATATGTGCTGTGGAAGAGAGAAAAGAAAAGAGGAGTGTCAACCTCTCAGGTGCAGCAAGGGCTGGTGTGTCACGAGTCTCAAACCAAATCCAGGTTTGGTTTTCCCCAACACAAGGGGAAATGATGAACACAAATCGAGGAGTGAGCCTTTAACTAGTCAACCGTTTTCACAGGTTTTACGGCTCCTCAACCAATGCCCAGCCTTCCCCTTTTGGTTGTGGCTTAAAAGAGAACCATACAAGCCCAACAAAGAGCCATCTAGTGTTCTACAATCTACAGTATAGCTCTTGAGAGATGTAGGAAATCAGAGGTTGGAGATATAGCAATCCTGTCATAGGTAAACACATCTTGGTCGGTTGGAATGGGGCTTACTTTCCTAAATTAATTTGTCTTTTTCTGCCATTACCCCTTTAAACCTCTCATCTCCTCTTATCACCTCTCTCTCTCTCTCTCTCTCTCTCTCTCTCCATTTATTTCTCTCTTAATCTGTCTCTCAGAGCCAGAACTCATGCGGTGCTGTGGATACAGCCACAGGCCAGGCAGTCAGGTGCAATAATACCCACTCAGCAGAATGCCACAGTGAGGCAAATCCCAATTCCATCTCCATCAGAAGCGTGTGGGAGACAAGGGGCTTCCAGGCCATACAAGCGGCTAGATTATGTACCTGCGACGTGATGCCTGCGACTTCTCTGGCCGTCAGCGACAAGAGGCTCAGTAATCATGCGGAATTAGAGCGCCGAGCCATTTGGCTGTCACCCGCGGTAATTACACGGAAAAGGGTGAATTTACATTTATATTAAACGCTTAATTGATTGGAATGAGAGCAGTTGTTCTATCAACTTGGTTAATGGTACATTCAGATAATTTTCCTTGTCGCATTTATTTCCCATTCTCCCAGACATCTCTTGTTTTTGTGAATGTCATGTTACTGAGTCGACAGCCATATGAGTGTGTGTGTGTGTCTGTGTGTACTGTATTGTGTGTGAAAGTGTCTGATGGGTGTGCAGAATCGATACACAGCTAACTAGCGAGAGCATTCTGTTCCAGTCCTTATACTATAGGGTTGTCATGGGAACATCTATTGAACAAAGGGTTTCCTCCTATTCTATTCATATAGAAAATAAACAAGCAATACAGAGCCGGCCTCTGGGAGAGATGTAGAAAATTAATAGAGAGCGCATGGTTCACAGCTGGCCGTAGAAACGTGCTTAGGGAGCATCAGTTCCCTGATGTTTTGGGGGAACGGAGTAGATGTTTCTTTTAGACTGGATTCTTTCTAGAAAGGTACTGTACAGCCAATGACAATATACAGCAATGCATTGACGGTGGTCACATGCATATGAATGCAACTGGTTTTTGTGATTCTGCAGTCTCTCCTTCAAGCCTTTAAGCAGGAGCACCGTGGATGGGGTTTTCCTGTATAAAATATGCATATATACATGAATAAAGAGAATGGGCTGCCGAACAGACTGACATGAGCAGATGAATGATTGAATGAGTGACACCTTGAGCTGGACGCATCACAAATAAGATCCGCCGGGAGCGTGTGGGGTGGTGGGCGGCAGTAGTAGGACGATTTGTGCACATGTCTGGACCGCAGAAGACATCAGCTGATCTGCCCTGCTGCTGCGTATCCATGACAACGCTGTCTCCGGGGATGTTGGCATGACAACGGCGCAGAGAGGGAGCGCAAGAGAGGGAGCGAGAGATAGAGAGAAAGAGAAAAACGAGAGAAATAAGAGGCAGTGAGAAGAAACTGGAGTAACCAGACATGAGTATATTTGGAGAGAGGGTGAGCCATGGGGAATGGGCTGGTTGTGAGATGTGAGAGAGAGAGAGAAAAGCCATAATTAGATAAGGATATTTTAGGACGATGTGGCTAAGGGAACACATTTAGCAGCGCCGTGATCTCTGTTTTGCAGCGCGGGCATTAACTGCCATATAAATAAATCCCTGCCAGACAGCCGCAATGCTCCTCAGCTTCTATCCTTCCATGCTGCCTCGCAGGCAGGATTACATGCAGAGACTAAATTCCAGGTTAGCAGCGAGTTAATTTACAACTGAACAACGTCCCTTCACCTCCTCATGTAAATCGCAAACAAGCTAACATGGCTGTATCATCACCACCTCTCCTTGTGCCCACCCCTCTATTTCACCTTGACCAATCCGCTCCTGGCAGGTAGACATTAATGGAAACAAGAGGTTCTATAAGAAGATGACCTGGTAGCTTTAAAGTGAGTACAAACTATGACCTTTAGACCATCGATCATCTACGGCAGAGCCAGAATCATAACAGTGTATCCCTGGGTTTATAAAGCATCACGACAATGAAGCTGTGGCTCTCTCCCCCATCCTCTCTCTATTCCATGCGGGCCAGATGCAGGAATACAGATTGGGGTGTTTTCCGTCTGCCAGGGCCCTAATTCCCTCCTGTCACTCTGTCAGATGGAACACGGGGAGGCTTGTCAGTGCTGTCAATGTCACACCACACCTCATATCTCACTCATTTCCACAGACCACGGGGTGTATCCCCAGAGATGAATGCACTGCCCATTCCTCTCTCCCTTATAGGCCAGTCTGAGCCATGCTACCTGGAAGGGCAAAGTTGGGATTGTGTCTTCCCTCGCAAATTAATTACGAATATTGTGTCCTTCTTGGCGACATCTTAAACACGTGTCAGATAAAAACTATGAGTACAATTATTTAGAATGTAACTATGAATTAACAAACAAAACTATTTAAAATGTGAAAATGTGATCGGTTCTGCCAAAGAATCATCTAACATTAACTCCTCGATAACTCCAGATACACACACACACACACACACACTAGCTGAATACAACCACGCGTGTCTCGATGGCAGCTGTGGTGAGCCTTCCGGTGCGCAACAACAAATATAAATAAATAAAGCAGACAATCACGTTGCACATTGCATGGTGCCACAAAACCACTGAGACTGTTGGCAAGGGCTACATTATACAGCTTGTATACGGGGCTCTCAACCCCACTGTGGCTTCAAGGAGAAATCCTGTCACACAAACTCACTGGAGATTTAATGACATTGGTTCATAGTAGATTAATACAGGAAAATAGAAATTAATAGAAAACGGCAAGTACACAATAAACATGATTGATGACAAAATGCCAAGCCACGTCTCATTTAGCTATAAATACAGCACAGTCATTAATGTAAGAAAATACAAAATAAAGGCTTTTTTTAAAACTGGTGCAAAGTAATTTTTCAGAATATTTAGCTAAATTAAGCTCTTAATCAAGATAGAAAATTAACCTATGTATCGTATAATTGAGGACTAGATGCTGTATAATTAGGTGTAGTAATCAACCAGTCAAAAGTAACTCCTAATTTCTATTAAAAAGCTGATAACACTAAAGTAACAACATGTCATTGTTTTATAGGGAATTGCCATTCACAAATACATTGTTGAAATCCCAATACATTTGATTTATATTGAAGAGCTACATTCACTCTTTGAGGGCTTGAATCTATGAAGAAGCCAATATCATTCCTGTATTGCCTTATCGTTATTGGGGCATACTGTACAACTATTACAGCAGAAAACACAAACACACACACACACACGCGTGTGCACACACTCAGAACAGAGGTATGTTAGAAGCCGTTATAACAAGAGGAACCATACATTGTAGAGAGGGATGCTCTTCATGGGTTTGTAGTGCTTCAGGGGATCCATCTTATACAGGTGGCGGTCTGTAATCAGAACAGCCCGGTCCTCCGCCTTGTGGAAACGGTTGATCTGGGACACACATAGGATCTCATCACTATCTGAATGTATGCAATCATGGTTGCGTGCGTGCACACAAGCATGATGCATTCACAATGAGTGTGTCTAAAGGAAGAAAACAGTCATAGTTTAGTAGTTGTAGTTCATGATTCTATTGTTCCGCCACAGGCTCATCATCTGCCAATACTGGGTTAACATATTCAACTACAGGGGCTGCCCTCTGTTCAGTTCAGCTTATATCTGTGTGTACGGTACATATATAACGTATTTTCCTTGCACCGTTTCGTCAGTTCCTCGAGGCCACACTACCTTGCGCACGTTCCCGGAGAAGAGGACTCTCATGAACTTGTCTTTCCTCTGCAACTCGCTGGAGACCAGAGAGAAGGAGGAGGCTGTTTCAGGGCTGTCTCGCTTCTGTCAGGGACACAGAGAGTCACAGAGATGCTGTTGTGGTTTCTTGGAAAACCTGATTAGAACTGAACATCAACTCTCTGAAAAGACAACGCAGTGTGAAGCAAAGCGTAGTACTACTGCTTTGTTCTTGTGAGCGGTGTTCGCCACTTTATTTATGTTCCTATTTACAGAGTCAGGGCTGTGTAGAAGTAACTGATTCCTTTTTCAGCACGCAGAGAACAGTAAGGTAATGCAGGCAGATATTTGGTGATTTTTTTTTACAAACAGTGTATTATCTTACAGCTATCTTGCAATAGCAGACTATACCTTTAAGACTAGCTTTTGTTTAGATGGAGTGTCAGTCTAATTTAGCCTAGCTTAAACACATACACTATTCTTCTCTCAAGCTACTCACCAGGTAGTTTCCTTCCCAGGCCCTCTGGAGCCCAAGATCAGCCCTCTGGCCCTTAAGAGCCTCCAGTGTGGCTACCTTGGCCCTCACCTGCAAGACCTCCTCTGGAGACAGGCCTTTGATCAGCGTCCACGCCCACCACCTTTAGGTGCATGCACACACACGCACACACACACACAGAACACATTGATAAACATAAACAAAGGGAAATTGACTCTTTTCCCCTTCAAGGCTAGTGCTCGATGTTGTGATGTGAGCACCCCATGTACTTCACCTGCAGGGGGCGACCCAGCAGGTCATACTTTGAACTCTGTTTCACTCATCCTGACACGTGACATTGTTAAAGACAACAAGAAACTTGTTGCGACTTGAGACAGGCAGCAAACTGGGCCCGTCGAGCTAAACAAATAAATAAATGAAATAAACCATTGGGATGAAAGGAATTGATAAGGCTTTGATGGACCCAGGAAAATCAATTCCCAGTAAGGATTCAAGGATGAAGGAAACCTTTGTAAGAAAGGGGCTTAGCTGGGTGTAAAATAACACCGGGGGCAATGGTGGTCTCATGTTTCCTCTATAGCTTAGGCTCAGTTCATTCTTAATTGGTTTAGTTCAAAATATTTGTTTTCTCGCCCTATCTTGCATAGTTGACATGGTACACTATGAAGCAATACTGTTTTACCTTCGGCCTTGAGTAAAGACACCAATGAACACACAGAGATTTAATTTGGGAACACAAAAGTTTCTCTACTCTACACTTATGAATATAAAATAAAAATCATATTCTGCTTCTATGTACTTAGCACTTTAGTATTATGCACTTTTTATATATTGACGTGGTAGTAGACATGATAACAAAATGCTGGAACTATTCTGACATAATGTTGGTTGCTTATAGTTACTGGCGTATGTCCAGCTAATGACAAATGTACTACATGTAAGTCACTATGGATAAAAGCGTCTGTTAAATGCCAAAAATGTAAATGTGGTCTTTTTTTTCCCAGTGTGACCTATACCCAATATACTGTATGTAAGTGTCAAACAGTGCTTAACCAACAACTCCCTACGTGAGTCAATACCTGTTGTAGATGCTCCTGAGACCCTCCTCGAACCTGCGCAAGACTTTGGGGGGCATGGGCCATTTGACGTGCTTCCCGTAGTCCTTCATTGAACGCACGTTTTTGAAGCGCCGGTTGACCTCGCGGATGTAAGATTTGACCTTGTAGCGGCGGTAGGCTCGCAGAATAATGAGAGCTGCTCGCATTCGCCGGTATCGCATCCTGGCTATGGTGCCTCTCCATACCTGCAGTGACATGTTATTTGAAACAGGTAAAACAATTCTCAAGGTGGGTAACTGCAGTACAGTGTTTTGCCACAGGAGGAGCACTATGGAATACTGCCATAATTATGCAGAATTGATAGTGAGGGACTCTGCTACTGGGTTTTATTTATTTAGTAGGCTGGGCATGACTAACAAGGCTATCTTAGGCTAAAGTACTGGTAGTTAAATCTGTTTGGCAGGCCAAACAGATATGGCATCTGCACTGAAACCAATTAAACATTGTGATGAAACCATTTTTTTTATTAGGTGGGTTTGAAAATAAATACCAAATATTTTGATACATAGAAGTTCCAAATTATTTAATTATTCTCCTGCAGAGAAATACATGATTTAACAGTAATATATTAGATACATTGTAAATCCAACATGGTAAAATGGTTAATGCGCATCTCGGTGCTTGTAATATTTAAACATGATGCATGTACACTGAAGAAGGACCCTCTAGTCTACAGTATAACCAAGGATAAGCAGACCCTCTAAAATGTGAATAATGGATGTTTGTGGGGCCCATGGGAGACATCATTGCTGGTCTGCCTCTACTAAACACCATATGGTCCCCCTTCACTTAATACAGCCTCTCTCGCACAGGCACAAACAATCTTACAAGTACAGTATATTTACCTTCTTTGTTAACCAAGCAACCACTGTCACCAGCAAGTGTTGTGCACTACCGTAATGCTAAATAATCAGAGATAAATATGTAATCTTTAAGTGAGAGTGTAGCAAGGGGAGAAGAGAAAGCATTTACATATGTACTGTGGAGGAGGCTAGTTTACCTGTGAAGAGAATATGGGTATACCAGAACAGTACTCCTATGTATGTATTATATTTGTGATGCAGAATGCTATCATTTAGCTAATGTTAAACAATACATTCAGACGTAAAGAGACCTAAAAAGGGGGCTATCCTCTGACAAACTCCCACTGTGTGAGTAAATAAAGAAAGATACAGCTTAACTTGCCCTGGTGCTGAACCACAGAGAAGCCCGTTCAGGCAGAAGGCTTGGTAATACAGTACACAACATCTCAGATGAGGATTCTCAAAAAAAAAATAAAAATAAAAAAATGTATATATATATACACACATACACACATGTACAGTATATAACCACCAGGAAATAGTGGAAGGTCTCAGTCATGTCAAAATACAAGAAATAATAGTTTTTTTTGTTGTTTCTAGCAACGCTAATGTACGCTAAATATAGACCTTGTGATGCCCGTTTTACTGCAGTGCTAAAAGTCTCACTTGGCCATTCTTTGGTTACTGATGGCTGTACTGTCATATCCTGCGTTTCCTCCTAGCTGCCCTGGTTGCCTCATTCATAATGGATGAGAATGCGCAGAGTGGAGCGAATCCATATTCATCACTCTAATCGACCTCCGAGATAACCTGTCCACATGACTTGGGCGACGACTCAAGTTACCGTGAGAGGAATGCCTGGCATTGACCCACAGTCCTGATTGTAACTGACATCAGTTGTCTTTGGTTAGCTGCGTTCTTATCACTATTATGGTGAAATAGCATTTTAGGACCATCCCAGATTGTTGTGGGATGGTGATGCGACATTGTATTCACGGGAAGCCAAGGGGGATTATGGGAGTGCAATAAGTGCAGTTGGAAACTGCTGAAGTGTGAACATTTTATTTACTGTAATTGCCATATCTGGGTCCTTATGTTGCCTTCTTCATTTTAATTTCACTGGTATTTAAAAAAGGAAACAAATACAAGATGGCTTTCACGTTTTTATATTGCGTAGACCTATTTTCACTGCATGGCTTTACTGATGATTCTGAAATCAAGGTTACTTTTCACGCACCTTGCATTTCCAAACACGTGAACTTTCTTTTCTGGTGGTTAAAATGTTAATCAGCGTGTCTTAAAGCAGAGTTCCAGTTCATAATAAAGATCAATTGGCAACAGCCCTTAAATATCCTTCAGCATTCTCCCCAGTTTTTAGGCTGCTGTTTGGGAAATAACTTCATACTTAATAAATCACAATACATTGTGTTTGATATCCTTTATGTGCCCATCTGTCCTTGAGGAAGATGCCTATCCTACACGAGTTGCTTTTTAATAAAAGACACTGTCAAATTAATTTTGACAGTTACATTAAACACAAATCCGTGGCTTGATTAGTTTTCAACTGAATCTGCAGTTTTGGGCACAACATTTTCAGAAACTTTAATATGCCTTTCTGTAAGAAAGGGAGAATAAATAGCAAGTGATATGCATTTTGAATGCATATTTAATAACACAGCCTACATGTTTATTATTGATCCAGAAGTGCAGTAGCAATAGAGATGGTAAACCAGTAAAAAGTCTAAGAAAACTATACTTCTTTACCGTTCTAAGAAATCCAACACACAGTGAGCTCATCGTATGCCCGGCCTGTTTTGTGCACATGATTAGCACCACTGTAAAATCAATAGCGTTGTTTCTCTGCAATAGAAATCATCAATTAACATGTAAATGCAGAAGGAGGGAGAAGCAGAAGTGCAGATATACAGTAATCTACATCTGTTGTCTTCAGGGGCCTCATTAAGATGTATGACAGGTGGGCGAGTGGGGGAGAGGAAGGAATCGTGATGTGGCATGCATGTGGGCATACAAACGTGCATGCGCACACACGTTGCATGCGCACACACGCACGCACACACACACACACGCACGCACGCACGCACACACACACACACGCACACACACGCACACGTCGTGCTGCGTTAAGGACGGAGACACCCTGGATGATGGGCTGGCTGGGGAGGATGAGACTCTGGGGGCCGTGGATAAATCAGTCCAATAACAAGGAGTCGGAGCAGGATTTACGAGCTCATCAGAGCCAGATTGGGGATCTTTCGCTCTCAACAAAGTGGGACAGATAACTGTGGCTCTGTTAAGGCGGGGGCTGGCTGCTTGGGAACGCACGCTGGGTAAAAGCCTTCACAAATCACACATGCCAGGGCAATGGGCGGATGCGGAGAGTGCCGATGTGTTGGGACACCGCGGCTTCATTAGCGGAACCAAGCGTTACGGCCGTGTTCAATGACAGCAGCTGCAATAAACACGCCTTGGTCTAATAGGAATCCCTGCAGTGTGGGCTGCTTTGTCTGCTTTTGAAAAAGGTCTGAACCTATTATTCACAAACAACAACAACACCAACCGCTGACTGTTTGTCATTTGTCGGGGGGGGGGGATAAGCTGGTCTGCGCGCTTGACTGCTAAGCAAATGCTGAAGAGGCATGTTCAACCTTCAACCTCGGGGGACACAATGGGCCGGTGACCTGCCCCATACACAGGCCGGGCGGAGGGAGGCTGGACCAAGCCCTCAGCGTGTGACACGGCTCGGCCAGGACGCAACACATTCAGCGCAGGTCGTCAAAGGGGGAAAGTGGGCCACTTTCCGCGGGGCCCGTGGAGATTAGCATAAATCAATACAGCGCTTGGGTGAGCAGCACATCCACCGCCAACAGCACCAGACACAACCCCCCCC
>JAODTR010005656.1:0-11250 GCA_025399935.1 Amblyopsis rosae
TCTGGGTGTGTGTGTGTGTGTATGTGTGTGTGTGTGGTTGTGGTTATATGTGTGTGTGTGTGGTTGTGTGTGTGTGTGTGTGTGCGTGTGTGTGTTTTTTTGTGTGTGTGGTTATGTGTGTGTGTGTGTGTGTGTGTGTGGTTATATGTATGTGTGTGTGTGTGTGTGTTTATATGTGTGTGTGTGTGTGTGTGTTTATGTGTGTGTGTGTGTGTGTGTGTGTGGTTATGTGTGTGTGTGTGTGTGTGCTCATGTAAATGCTCATCCTGTGATCACCATCCGTGCATTATGCATACCGCTCCTGTGATTTAGGGCCTGCCTCTGCATGTCCTCACAGACATCCCATAATACACTGTGCTACTATGTTGGCTTGGCGTGGAAGGTGACTCTGCTTCTTCTGACACCGATAACCATCTCCATCTGAGACGTGAACACATGATGATACTGGAGCTGCACAAACTCACCTCTCCCTCTCTCTCCCCCTCTCTTCCCCTCTCCCTCGCTCTCCCTCTCTCCCCCCCTCCCCAGGTGACAGTGAGGCGTCTGTGGAAGCACATCTACGATGAGCTGGGAGGAAACCCGGGGAGCACCAGTGCTGCCACGTGCACACGTAGACACTATGAGAGGTGTGTGTGTGTGTGTGCATGTGTGTGTGTGCGCGTGCATGTGTGTGTGTGTGTGTGCGTGCGTGTGTGTGTTTGTGTGGATGTCACATCCCATTATGGACGAGAGCTATAGATGTTACATCACACTACACAATATAATGTCTAGACATGGATATATATTCTTATTTGTAACATGGAAGATTGCTCCTTTCAGGTAGGCCTGTGTGTGCCATAGGCTACTGCAGCTCTCTTGTGAGATGGCTGATGTTATAAGTCAGTGATTAGGCAATACTCAAATAGCAATATAATATTATAAATAATAATTAATAATATTCAATCTAATTATTTTCTGATGCAACAATAAACATGTAATTTGTTTATTTTATTTATTGACGCAGGGATTGAAGGGGTTAACGCAGCGCGCACACACACACACACACACACACACACACAGAAGCTATTCCACAGATTATGGTCTCTGGGGATGATTGGCATCAACTACAAGCAGTACGCTATGTGTAAATGATCTATAGCTAGTTACCTAGACAACGTGTCGGCAGATTCAGCTGCCTGTTCTGTTTGTTAATAATAATAGATAGATCATTCTTCTCTTTGCTAGCAGGCTGGGTACTGTTGGAGCGCTCTGCGTCTGCCATTGGACTAATTACTCAGAGCCTCGTATTTAAATCAAAGGACCGGCATGTCGTGGGTCCTGTTGAGTAAAGTTTCTGTTATATTGACATGATCATTCACTCGCTCCACGCCGGTAACCCTTTATATAGCCTACTTCTATGCTCAGTGATCAAACGACGACATAGCTTATCTTTGCAGATGTTATTTTTAGGCAATTATTTCACAAGTTGTATTATTATATACCTCGGAGAAAATACAGAGGCCCAGACTTCGGTGTCCTCAGTGGTGGGTACGGCGTTGACTGTATGTATAACTAAATATTATTAATAATCTTCAGAACTGCATTGTCTTTGAGCAAGGCACTATCACTGCTCAAAAATTATATTTCTAGAATCACATTTCCCTTTATTTATTTATTTATTTATTTATTTATCTTTTAATTGATATTGCTGATGAAACCTTTGTCTCTTTCTGTGGCAACATGCAGATAAGGATTTGTTATCACGTGCGTGCGCGTGCATATTATTATTCAGAGGCGTTAGTATCCATTTGATGAACACGCATAAAACTAATTAGATTTTTGATTGATCTAATTGTTTTATCCAGAATAATTTGCATACACATTATGCAAAGAATAACAGCATGTGCAAGTCTCTACTTTCTGCTGAATGACTTAGATGTTGTTGGGCAGGGTTCTGTGCACGTGTGTGTAGCTTGTTCAGCTTAACCGTTGTCTTTCATCTCGTTCTAATCGATGTAGCAAGAAGCTACAACACTTTTTGTACATCTGATTATAAAGGAGCAGGCAGGCTTTGAATCATTACATTTGACATTTCTTAGAGTCTCCATGGCGATTAAATATTGATTAATGCTTTTTCATCTTCGATCTTTAGAAATGAGTGGCTAGTTTTGAGAATAGTCTAACTGAGTTTTTCCACTTGTTTAACTGAGTGTGAGGAGCTATTGATTATTACTAAGTGAATGGCAAATGAGGATACACTACATAAAGCATGGATGGATTATATTTATGAAACAATGAACGTCAGCGGGTGAGCTCAACAACAATAGTCTAGCAGCTATGGCGGACGAGGGGTTAAATGGAAAGATAGGTGGAGCAATGGTTTCCTGAGCAGTGACTGTGTGTGTGTTGGCATGCAGGCTCCTCTGTTCCTTGTTTAGTGTGTGTTTGTTTTGGAGGTGCTCTATTGTGCCATCTAGTGGCAGAAGATGTGATATCGCTTCACTTTCATTCATGGCCAACCTCTTAACATAGATGTAAGCAAGCTACTGAGTCAAAGGTCAAAGGCCAAAGAAAGGTTAAATCAACCTTAAAACTCCTCCAGGGGAATCCAGCTAGAAGCAACTGTACCACAGTCTACATACATGTGCAGAGAACAGTCTACATACATGTGCAGAGAACAGACTACATATGTGTGCAGAGAACAGTCTACATACGTGTGCAGAGAACAGACTACATACGTGTGCAGAGAACAGACTACATACATGTGAAGAGAACAGTCTACATACGTGTGCAGAGAACAGACTACATACATGCGCAGAGAACAGTCTACATACATGTGCAGAGAACAGTCTACATACGTGTGCAGAGAACAGTCTACATACATGCGCAGAGAACAGACTACATACATGTGAAGAGAACAGACTACATACATGCACAGAGAACAGTCTACATACATGCACAGAGAACAGACTACATACATGCACAGAGAACAGTCTACATACATGTGCAGAGAACAGTCTACATACATGTGAAGAGAACAGACTACATACATATGCAGAGAGGAGTGCTACGCCTCACACACACATACGGTGTATACGGTGTGTGATTATGTTGCACATTATTATTGTTCAACAATTGTTATAACTGCTGAAAGCTGTGTGTGTGTGCAGTGTCTCCTGTCCATCCCTCTCTCCCCCTCTCTCTCATTGAGCGTTTTCCCTTCCTTGACCTCCTCCCACCCTCCCTGTCTGAGTAGAGTGTGGATGCACAGCTGTAATATTAATAACGTCAGCCTAGACGGGTGACTTCACTAACTAAACATGAGTCACGATGTAAAATACGTTTTCCTCTCACCATGCTGTGCGTTCATGTCTGACCAGCCGTTTGATAAAAGGATCCACTCAGCCAATTAGACGTCAGCAGTGTGACGGCCCTGCCTTGTTTTAGCAGGCCTGTGGTCCTTATTGGCTAGGACAAACAAATGAGACGGCCAGTAAAACTCAATAGCGTGTGTACTGTATGTGAGAGACAGCTGTGTGAATAATGTGGATGAATGTACCAACTAGGCCACCGTACTTAAAGGGACAGTTCAACCCCTACCTCAATATCGCCTGTGGTATATGGCGTGTTTAACCACATGGGTCACCTGATGAACGTTATCCCTCAGCAGAACAGACTATCCCAGCACATGTTATATCATTTAAAGAAAATACATTCTGAGCTTTAGTAGGGTCTAGAGAACAACAGCCATCTAGGGGTGCGTTCAGTGGGCTGAATGTTTTCAATTCACTTTTTTACTTCAAAACATTCTTAAGCTACTTTCAAAGACATTTGCACCCATTAATCGGCGTCGCGGGTGTTGCTCACTAACGCGTAGCCGCATATTTGGAACCTGTTGGTGTTTTATAAGTAGCCTGTTTGCCATTATTTAGTAGCAGTACCACATGTAACTTTCATTACCATCTTATTTCGTTGTAAAGTAGGCTATGTTGTCTCACTCTGGGCGCAATATCTTCTCACATCCACTGTGGACATATCCTTTAATTATACCTGCGTATACCTGCGTTCAGGATGGAGGAACGTTTGACTGAACGCCAGGTTACACAATAGGGAGGAGCTGTAGCGGGTTGAACAACATAGCTAACAACACCAAAGTGATCATTTGGGTTGTACTGCACAAGATGGCGGACCACCTGCAGTACATATGTCGGCACGTAGCCACTAAAGATATTCCAATTTCATATTCCATACATTTCAGAATGAGACGGCATACTTAAGAGGAAATAATATTGTAATGAAGTGACATTTGGTACTGGTATTAAATAATGATGACAAATACTACACGCTACTTTTAAAACACCAACAAGTTCCAAATATGCGGCCACACTTCCTTGAGCAACACTCGCCACTCCCGTTAAACGGAGCAAACATCTTTGAAAGTACTTCAAGAACGTTTTTTAAGGAAAGAAGTTCAGCAAAAACGTTAACTGAACATTCGGTGCACTAAACGCACCCCTGTATTTAATGCCTTTGCACGTTTTCAGTCTGTACCTGAAAGCTGACCTCTGATTCGCCCGTTCACCCGCCCGTCTCTCATGCCAGGCTGATCCTGCCCTATGAGAGGTTCTCTAAGGGGGAGAAGGACAAGCCCCTTGCCCCAGCCAAGCCCAGGAGGCAGGAGGCCAATCACAGCTCAGAGCCCCAGAGCTGCGTCAGTGGTCACATCCCCAAGAGCCAGCCAACCAATGGGGAGACGGAGCAGACCAGTGAGGTGGATGACGGACAGGTTCAAGTGGCGAACACAGCGGTCAGTCTGTCAACCAAACAGCGCTGTGCGATGTCGCTCTGTTTTTGGGGAGGGCTCCCACACACACACACACACAGTGTTTACTATTAACTTTATAACTCCTTGTTATAGAGGTCACTTGTAGTGAGTCATCTGTAGCGAGATCCCTTTCCTAGTGGGAGATCCCTACAGAGCTCATGTAGCCTGGCCAGCTTTTTAGCTTGTTACCATGTGCCCTGGCTAGCTTAGCTTGTACCCTGGCTAGCTTGTTACCATGTGCCATGGCTAGCTTAGCTTGTACCCTGGCTAGCTTGTTACCATGTGCCCTGACTAGCTTAGCTTGTACCCTGGCTAGCTTGTTACCATGTGCCCTGACTAGCATGTATCCTGACTGGCATGTTAGCTTGTACCCTGGCTAACTTGTTAGCTTGTACCCTGGCTAGCTTGTTAGCATGTATCCTGACTGGTATGTTAGCTTGTACCCTGGCTAGCTTGTACCCTGGCTAGCATGTATCCTGACTGGCATGTTAGCTTGTACCCTGGCTAGCTTGTTAGCATGTAACATAGTTAGCTTGTAAGTTTTTACCATGGCTAGCTTGTTACTGCTGTCAGGAGACTGGGAGCTTTGTCCAGGCAACGGTGTCAGTAGCGGTCATAGCTGTAATGGAGACACCCCACCCATTTCCAAATTTGCAAATGCTGCAAATACAGGGATAAATAAATGAGAGTGATAGGACAAAGATGGAGAGATTAGAAATAGATCCCAGTTTGTGCAGTGTTTCCCACCCAGCGAATGAGAGCGATGTCGTTTTAACATGAATAATCAAACAGATTAATGAACATGTGACAAGCGCATGCAGGACATTGGGCCACGTCACATGTTCACACCTGGTGTGAGCTACGTGACGTGCTGGAGACATATTCATGGTCCGGGGCATGGTAGCGGTGACCATGGCGACCAGAGCAGAGACATTGTGGTACGAGGGGCCTTACCAGGTGTATCTCATGCCTCTCTCCCTCTCTCTCTCCCTCCTCCATTGTTCCTCAGTCGATGGAGGAGGCTTTTCAGCCGAGAGTTGAGCCTCAGATCGTCATGACAACACTGGATACCACTGGATGCGACGCAGAGCAGAAGCAGGAGGAGAAAGAGGAGGAGGAGGAGCAGGCAGCGAGCGGGACATCAGGGGTGTTGGCAGGGCGGGCCGAGAGAAGGAGCTCCTGGGAAACTGACCCCTCCCACTCCAGCGCCCCGTCCGATGACCACGCCTTCTCCCTGGCCACGCCCACATGCAATGGCCATGCCTCCCCCTTGGCCACGCCCACATCTGTGGGTCCTGGTGAATGGGCTACAGAGCTGGAGCCACTCATCCCGGACCCTCTCCCCCGCCCGCCGGCCGACCTGGGGGTCTCCTCCCTGGGCCCCACGTCGGGGCGCTGCCCCCCCTCGCCCCCCCAGGCCCTAACCTGGCCGGGCGTGTTGTCGCCGCTGGCCAGGAAGAAGCTGCTGTCACAGGCCAGCCGCACGCCGGTTCCGCCCACTCCGCTCCTCGGTGCCGGCCCGGCCAATGACGCGGCTCGGCCAGTCAGCCGCCCGTCCGTCATCCAGCTCGCTCAGCGCCTCCCCCCCTCCTCTGGACCTTTCCCCTCGCCGCCCCATACTCCCCCCGGCCCCACCGCCGACCTCTGCCCCTCCCCCCTCCGGTACGGGGGCTCCGGTTTCCTAGGGACGAGGCTGCCCCCAGAGGACGGCCCCCCGGCTCCCCCCAGTGGCCACTGCGTGCGTGACGAGGAGCCCACTGACCTGAGCCTGCCCAGGCCCCGCCCACCAACCACAATGCACCGGGGCGTCTTGCCGGGCAGCCCCAGGGCGTGTCGTGCGCCCCCTGCTCACACACACATGCACATGCACATGCACATGCACACACACACACACATGCAAACGCACATGCGCAGACACAAATACCCACCCCCCACCGCCCTCCCCCCCACCCCCGCAGCGCCAGGTGGGGGGGAGGGCGGTGGGGGGTGCAGGGTTCGGCCCCCCAAGCGGCCCCTGCAGGAGACGAGAGGCGGCAGCGGCGGAGCCCCCGAGAGGAAGGTCCGCGCTGTCACGCCCACGCACCACCCCTGCCCCTCCCGCTCGTCGCCCCCGGCGACCGCCCGCGGCGACCCCTCCCGCACGGCGGCGGCGGCGATCTTGAAGCCCCAGCTGACTCCCTTCTTCCCCGCGGGGGGGGGCTTCCCCCTCCTCCCCCCGCTGAGAGACTGGTGCGTGGGGGCTCTGGGGGGCTCCTGCCCGCCAGGCCTTCTAACCCCGCCCCTTCACATGCACTCCCTGCTGCTGCAGAGGCAGCTATTGGCCCAGGCGGCCGCAGGCCCCGGCCACCTGTACCGCCGGCACCCAATGGCGGCTGTCTCCTATGGGGACCTGCTCTGCCACGGGCTGCACCCGCTGTCAATCAACACACAGCCCGCCTTTAACCCCACACAGCTGAACGCTGTGTACCCCAGCACTGAGCTGTCCTAGCACACACACACACTTTACACGCACGCACGCACGCACACACACACACACACACACACAGTACACACACACACACACACATACTTTACACGCACGCACGAACGCACACACACACACGCACGCACGTACAGTACACACACACACACACACACACACACACGTACAGTATTCACACACACACACTTTACACGCACGCACGCACGAACGCACACACACACACACACGCACGTACAGCACACACACACGTACAGTACACACACACTCACACACACACACACACGTACATTACACGCACGAACGCATACGCACACACACACACACGCACGTACAGTACACACACACACGTACAGTACACACACACTCACACACACACACACACGTACATTACACGCACGAACGCATACACACACGTACAGTACACACACACTCACACACGTACATTACACGCACAAACTCATACACGCACACACACACACGCACGTACAGTACACACACACACACAGGACCTTATCTATCTGAACTCGATTGCAACTGCCTGTCTGGGAGGGATCGCGGCGTGACTTCATCTTGCTTTTGCCACTCATGACAATTTGCACATGATTAAATATTGTTGTTGTTAATCTTTGTGGCAAGCGGTGGTTTTCTGTGTCTCACTAAAGCCTTTCTGGCCCAACTGGTACTTGGCCTGTTGATTGGTCGCCCATACTGATTGGCTGTTGTCCCCGTCCCGTCTGCAAATGGAGAGGTGTGACGGGGATTAGCTAACCTACATTTGCCCTGATGAAGCTAATGTCGTCCAGCGTTGCAGCTGCTTCCCTGCCGATGTTAGGGGACAAGCGACAGCTGGTATTAGGGCTTTTCACACTGCATATCCTTAGCCCTGGGCTAAGAGCTAAACCCGGGCTAACTTAGCCCCTGTTCACACACACATTTTAAACCCAGGCTGCGTTCGAAACTCCATACTACGCACTACATGCTATATACACTACATACTACGCAAGGACCCTATTTTCCAGAACATCCACTCCACTCCGCTATTTAGAAACAAGCATTTCTAAATAACATGCTGTGATTGTGGGTCATTTGGGCCAAAGTATTGTTCATCGTTGCACAATACACAATCCTACCAGAAAAAGCATGTAACCAGGAAACTTTAGAAACTAACATGCGTGAAAGGTGTCGTGGTGCGCACTATGGTTTCGGTCGTACTAAACATCTTATCCCGTCTTATCTCGAGTACTCAATAGTATGCTAGTATGGAGTTTCGAACGCAGCCTCAGTGTTCACCAGTGTGATGGAAACTCTATTGCGTTTTATCCCGTTTAACATCTTTTAGCTCCGAGTTTAGTTGTTTTTAAGGAGCTAACCTGAGAAAATTCGGGGCTAACACTGCTCTGGAGCCGGGCCAGCTAGCCCTGGGCTAAAGTCTGGGTTAGCCCACTTTGGAATGTTCCAGGATCCTGCTAGTGTGAACGCTTTCTTTGCTCACGGCTAACGCACCCTTAGCCTCGACGCTAATGCACCCTTAGTCCCGGGGCTAATGCACCCTTAGCCTCGACGCTAATGCACCCTTAGCCTCGGGGCTAACGCAACCTTAGCCTCGGGGCTAAGGGTGCATTAGCCTCAACGCTAATGCACCCTTAGTCCCGGGGCTAACGCACCCTTAGCCTCGATGCTAACGCACCCTTAGCCTCGACGCTAATGCACCCTTAGCCCCGGGGCAAACGCACCCTTAGCCCCGGGCTACGAGCATTTTAAAAATGCTTCTATGCTATTCTCTAAGTGCAGTGTGAAAATACCTATTATGTTCTTCAGGCCCAACACGATGCCACAGGAGCATTATATCATGTGCTGCTGTCCCATGACAGACATGAAGCTAGACCAGCGTAAACAGCACAAGCACGTATCTTCAGTAGTTGCATAATGACATTGTACTGTACGTAGTAGTACATTTAGCACTACTCACAATATGTACCAGTCACTTTCATAGTGTAATAGTGAGGATAATGTTATAATTAAACACTATGAGGATACACACGCACACGTACTGTACGCACACACACAAGTTGTTTTGGCCAGAACATGTTGAATGTCAAATGTAGGCCAGTTCACCACTATCAAAGCTTTTATTGAGACTATTTCTATTGTTGTTATAGTTATTATAGTGGATATAGCATTATACGATAACTCACATGGCATCTTGAGTTCATATTCTATGGTTACTGCAGCACTAAGCTCATTCAGTGCTGTGCAGCATGTGTGTGCACGTGTACACATGTATGTGTGTGTGTACGTATACATGCACACACGTACACGTACATGTGTACGTTATATGTACACGTGTGCGTGTGTACGTTATATGTACACACACACACATGTTCTGACACACACACACACACCAAGTCGCATAGGAGCACGCCACACCGCCGTTACCACGGTGAAATGTTCTCTGAGAACTGTGTGTGTGTGCGTTTTATACAGCAGGAGAAGACGCACACACACACACACACACACACACACACACACACACAGTATATATTATTTGTTTGCAACACCAGGTACATTTTGTATAAATGTTACTGATAGTTACTGACAGACTGCTGGGTTTACTGTTAGAAGTGTTTAAAATATTTGCTCTGACTGTTTGTTACTGGCAGGACACTCAAGGTTGCTATGTAACATTTTCTAATTTAACAATAAATTGTTTTCTAAAGTAGGAAAGCATTTTCAACTTTGTTTTATTAAGCAGTTGTGCAAATAAATCTCAAATTCTTGAAAGCCATTCTTTAGTATACAGTATTTAATACTGTATACTCACTTAGGCTATATGGCATACAATTACACAGAATATTTTGTTCTACTTAAATTTTTACATATGCTAAACTTAGTTTGGTTCAAAAAGCAATGAGAACCAGCCTTTAGGCGGTCCAGATGTCTGCAGTGGTCATACCACATCACACACAGATTGTGTTTGTTCAAGGTGAGAAGTATGTTCGGCTGAGATCATAATATGCCTCTGCTGAATACTGTACAGTAGGCCTATGTAAATGTTGTATAACCGCACAGATGCTGTCGTGGAGGCATGGCCTATACGCACAGAATAGTCACCTCCTTGTCCCCTTCCCAGAAACACCGCCTCTTTATTGTCTCTCTTGCACAAAAGACTGCATTTAATATCTTTCTCGACAAGTGGACGAAGCGCAGGAGCACGTCTGGTTTGGGCGACACCTGGGTGCGTTTTGAACGCAGCTCATTACCGTTATTGGAGCGTTGGAACGCTCCCACATCGCAGCTCAGCTGTCACTCATAGCGACACGTAGGGGTCAATGGCCACATGCTGTGTGTGTGGACGTCTGGGGTGTCGTATTGTGTTTCATGCAGTCTAAAATATTGCCATGATGCAGTACACTGCTGTCAATCAACCCCAAACAACTGTTGTCAGCATCACACATAAGCACTGGAGGAATCTGGATGGAATTATACCGAGAAAGACCTCAAACTGCTTGCCTAACCTGTCTATAAATCTGTGTGTCTGGTTCCTTGTGCTTTAAATCCTATTTCTGGCACTTGTAATCCTTACGTTAACTAAAGCCATGCAGTCTCTAAATATTCTTCAGACTGGCAGTTTAAATTTAAAGAATAAATCCCAAATCAATGATTTGTGTCTTTGGGTAAAACATGAATTTGACATGAAATTAGCCTACTGTTATTTTGGGTGTTAAATAAGTTCTACGTTGAAGCACATGTTGTAGATTTGTTTATCGTGTATAATATGTAACGTAGCCTGCGACTTTGAACTCGCACATAACTCTGCTCCGGCAGATGTGTCCCGGAGAATATAGCACAGCGTGGAGAGAAACCAATCCTGTTATTTTATTTTGATTCGAGTGTTATTGCTACCGACGCCCCCCCCCCATCTCCCCCCTCGACAACGTATCCATATTTCATTTTCCACTTCGAA
>JAODTR010005657.1:0-11249 GCA_025399935.1 Amblyopsis rosae
GAACATGCAAACTCCACACAGAAAGGCCGGGTCGACTGGGGTTTGAACCCTGGACCTTCTTGCTGTGAGACCACAGTTATCCCGAAAATGATACATATCACGATATAGCACCTGTTTCTGTATATACAATGAAAAACATGTTTCTGGTAGTCCGAGTCAACCCCCTCCCCCAGACTTGTGCTTACGCTGTGTGCGTATGTTAAGAGGGGCAGCCCCGCCCTCTCTGAACCACAGTGAGCAGGGTATTCAACCATAAATGACAGCAAAGCAAAATGACAGAAAAACTAACAAAAAAAAAAAGAAGCATCTGTTACACAGAGCTCAAATAAACATACTTTCTATAGCTATTTGCTGTAATTTATGATCGCCTTACTAACGAGACCATAACAACCGCATTTTTCATAATAAAACATCCAAAGGTACGATAAGTAGGTTGGCGGGCTTTTATGTCATACATAGTGTTTTGTACAACTTTGGACATGCAAGGCCTATACAGTAAATTTCTGCAGTCCAGAGCCCTGTGAGAGCAGACAGAATTAGCCGTGGATAGTAAAAGGTCATAGAGCAGTGGGAATTGGGATCCTGTTGATGCAAACCCTCCAATCATATTTGTTTCCTAAGGCTCCAAATGACTGCCTACGTCCAGACACTGGAAACAAACCAAAACAAGATCTAATAAAATACAGTGTACATACTTGCTTGACGCTGTTTTTAAAACGCACAGCAACAGTGATGATATCAATACCTATCTTAAAAAAAAACATTTGGAATGACAATGTGTTTAATACATGTAAACACAAAATGCAGGGCAATAAACAATGATAAACAACAAATGTTTTTCAAAAGCACTTTGCATTGGGAGAAAAAGAAAGAATCCTTTGAATGCACAATTGTTGGAGAGCAGCCATAGTTTGAATGTGTGTCCTTACTGTTTAAACAGCAGTTGCCATGCATTGTAGATAATAGGCCGCAGGGCAGATAGCCACAGGCCTGAAGTCCTTTTCCTCTGGAGGAGTTGTTTTTCACAGGCCTGTGAAGAATGCATGTGTGCACTTGGGGCACCCAGAGCTACCTCATGGCTGGCTGGTTGGCATTCCTGCCTCACTCTGTAATTATGGCTTTTCTCCAGGCCTCTGTGCGCTCTTTCCACAGCATACTCAAACAGGGTGGGTCCTGCTTCTGCACATGCCAAACACATTACCTGTCTCAGCCTCCCATTTGAATAGTAACCCACAACTGCGGTCAAAGACTATACGCCAATGACAGCAGCAGGCAAACTTATATAAACAAAAAATTCAGTATCTATATATTTTATCTCACTGAACTTCCTATCTGTTGTAATCAGGTGCTACGTGCAAAGCTTTTCAGTCCAAGCTGTGGTCGAGTGTGAAGAACAAGTCTGGCGGTGAACCTTTAATTCACAGTCGTGTCAGTTAGAGGAACGGTGGTACATTTCAGAGGAAGCATTCTACAGTACAACAGTTTTACAGAGCATGTCTGTCTGACTTTTTACAGCTATCATGTGTTGAAATTTAAGTTTCTGCTTCCAGTTTCCACAACGCAGCCCGCTCGCAATACATTCCTTGTCTGGCCTTTCATAAATGTCGCCCGATACGCACACACAGAATAACAAAAGCCACGCAGAAAATGAGAAGGAGGGTGACGGATGTTCCATATTGACTTACATATTGCCTTTTCTTTTTTTTTTTTTTAACCCTACAGGCCTAATAACATTGCATCTATACTTATATTGTACTTAAAGTATAGTGCAATACAACTACAATAAGTTGCTCATTACTGTGTGCCTTTCATATTTAAACAGGTGATATAAAAGATGCCACAGAAAACGTGGGCAGCACAATGGAGAGAGATATTGGATCTTCAAGACACAACAGCTCACTGATAAATATTCTAAATACTGTAGGCAACATCAACATTATGTTAAGATGAATCTGGGACAAATGTAGACAATCTCCTCTATTCATTGAGCTCCAAGCACATGACAGGCCCACTGCATTAGGATTATAACAATCAGCTGAGAACAGCTCAATACCACATTGTTCTGCACTGTCCACCACTGGGTATTTCTTCAACTCGCCTAGCATCTTATCGGTGGTGGATGGAGCCAAATATCGCTTTTGCTGCTAGGTCTTGGTCAATGGGAGCCAACTTACCATTGCAAACTGTCTACACAAGGCATCGTACAGTTGAAAGAGACATTTTTAGACAGGCTACTGGGAAATTAAATTGCAAAAAAGTTAAATAGTAAAATAATTCATTTAAAAAAACAACCTTGATTGATTGCAATTCCCGGCTGGAACCAGAGATAAAAACGAAAAGAACACTGCTGCTTTGTTTGCAGGCCTCGTCTGAATTTTACTGACAAATACCAGGAAACATACAGAGGTGTACGTGCAGGGAAAGCCCTGCTCCGGCCTGAACCCATTTTCTATTCAGGCCCTTAGACTCTCTGCGCTTTAGAGATAAACAGCACACCATGTACACACATCTGATCTATTCTATCAAAGGCTGAAACCCCAAGCTACGATAACAAATAGCAAGCAGTTCTCCATCAAAACAGGATAAACAAACGCTACTATCTTTCATACATCTTTTATAACTAGCAACATTTGAGAAAACGCATGAAATTTGCATATTATCAACAATTTATCGTAGGTGACCTGCCGTCAACGCAACACTCAAAGGAATTGTACCACTATGTTTCTGTTCTTTCAGCTATAGCTGAAAATGACTCAGTAGATGGATATAGGGTTTAGTATATTAAAGGCAGTGTCAGTCAGTCAGTCAGTCTCGAGAAACACTTGCTCGAGTTGAGCTCAAATCAATACAATATTCCTCTGCGCCCTCCGCGCCACCGCCCCAGACATCGAAACGCACTGTGGGGCAAAGCGCAGTACTACGGCTTTGTTGTGTTTGCCACTTTGTGTTCCTATTTAGGCAGCCAGGGCTGTAGACACATCATAGTATTGTTCCAACAAATTGAATTTGACTGAATGTGTATTATCTTACAATTAGCTTGCAATGCTGACTTTACATACAGAAGGTAAGAAACATACTGTATACAGTATTCAAGTTATATTAGGAGGGTTTTCGTCAATAAAAATAAATGTACTATAATGTCATGCAGCATGAGTGGACATTGTAGCTGACTAGAAGTGTTGTTTATGTATTTTTAAATTATTTAAATGTAATGCTATTTAAATGGGATTAAACCATCAAAACAGACACTTGGCCACAGCAAATATGGTATATAGTAGCATGATACAATGTGCTCCAAAAGTCTTTTGAAGCCTACATTTAAACCTGGAGAAGCCACATCAGCAACATGGTGCCTTTGAAAGGGGATTGGACTGAAGACACTCAGCCTGTTTGTCAGGTGCCTGTAAATTCACAACCATTGTGATGGAGATTATAAAAGCCACTAGAATTGCTCACTTGCACAGACGTGTGCTTTGGGACGGGAACCAGAAAGACACAAAAGTGCATGTTGACATTGTGTTGACTCAATAGGCTCACAGTGCACCTGCTGGCAATGAACACAGACAAACTGACAGCTGTTTTAGCTTTCTTTGGAAAATAACCTGGAACCAAATATTGTTGAATGCAAGCATGATAATTATATTTTTATTTTCCACTGAATGTTGTCCGCACACCAGCATCAGGCCTTCCTTCTGCGTTAGCACAGCGGAACAATGGCATCACGTAAAATGCAAAAAATATAAAAGACAACCCATGGCGCCTCATTTGGGCTACCCACCCCACCCTAGCGTATACGGTGGGGGCTTACCAATATAGAGCGAGGAGTCTTTCTTCTTGACGTGGTCATCGATGTAGGACACACCCAGGGGCTGGACCGGGGTAGCCCCTATGCCCAGCAGCACCTGGGCACCGATCAGCAGCATGTACATCCTATTGGTGTTGTCCTTGTTGCGGCACAGCTCGTCCTCGTGCTGCTGGGCGGCCGCGCTGCCATTCAGGGCACAGACGTCGCGGCCCGCGTCGCTTCGCCACCCTTCCCTGATCTGGTACTGCTTGGTCAGGAACTCGGGCAGTGCCGAGAGGAGCGCGCCCAGCGCCATGACGATTCCGCCGCAGCCGATCAGCCGCGGCCGGTGCGCCTTGGCCCCGAAGTAGCTGACGAACAGGATCAAGGCCAGGTTGCCGATCTCGAAGCTGCTCGCGATCACGCCCACGTCGGCACTCTGCAGGTTAAAGCGGCGCTCCAGGGTAGTCAGGACGCTGACCTGAAGCGACAACAGTAGTTTGCAAGTTAACACAGGGAAAGCATCATGCAAAGTGGGCGAATTGCATTTCCTTCATAAAAGGATTGATAAGACAATTACCTATTTATCTGACAATAATGAAGTATTGTCTATGTGCTGTTAATAATTCTTTGTTTTTTTCTTGTCCTTAACTTGAATTTTCTTTCCGTCAGTGCCGTTTAATGTTCAGATTTTGTTTTTACTCTGTGTCCTGTCTTCAGATAATACAATGCAATATGATGCATCTTATTTCATTCATTTATTTTCTGTTTATTTGTCTGGTACAATACAATAAACATTGTAACAGGTTACAAATACACAGGTCACAAATAACATGGAACAGATGTATTGCATTCAGGCTTTATAGCCAAGTCTAATTTGC
Organism: Amblyopsis rosae; assembly: GCA_025399935.1. NCBI lineage: Eukaryota > Metazoa > Chordata > Actinopteri > Percopsiformes > Amblyopsidae > Amblyopsis > Amblyopsis rosae. The sequence continues at coordinate 4,666 of JAODTR010005657.1, forward strand.
AACACTGGTTAGACCTTTAAAATTAAAAACTGTCAATTAAAATGATTAATAATCACATTTACCTGGTTACATGCTGTGTGTCAATTATGTCAGTGTGTAAGTGTACGTGTGCACAAGTACAGAAATCAATGATCGCATGTTTAAATTTGTTTTAGCCAAAGTTTCACAATGTTATTAAATATGTTCAGATCAGTTTGCATTTTATGACAGTGGGTAGGTCATTCCAAAAATGTATATTCCTTTTAATGAAAATTGGTGGTATTACTTTGAGCTACCTAGCAATGTGCTGATTCCATGGTGGTTGTACTGTAGGTGTTAGTATTTGTCACATATGGAGAAAGTATAGCTGGAGCAAGATTATTCACACATTTAAAAATCTATTTCACAAAAGAAAACAGATGTGTTAGAATGACCTGATTGAAAAAGGAAAAAACATGTTTCATTTCTGAGTACATGTGTTATAGATTATACAGAAGTTTCAGTACAATACTCAAAAGGTTGTCATCTCCTTTGGATCAAACGTCGCAATGAATTTGACAGTTGGATCATCTAAACAGTAGGCTGGCATGAATGTAAAGTGTATTATTATACCTGAGACCTACTGTACTGACCATAGGAGTGGAAATGGCTGAGAAGAGCTTAAACAAACATTGACGTTTTGATGATGTGTGAAATGGATCACTTATTACCACCGTTTGAGTATATTTAAATCACTTTTCGCCCAGTGTTCATGAAATCCTGTGCCTGCGGTTAAATATTTTTGATGTAACCTAGATGTTGATGTGATTTCTGGAAATAAACCATATAAACATATACCATGCTCCCACGCTGCCCCTTAAAAGTCATAGGTTTTAAATAAACATCCATTTAAGTTATACTGTAAAGTTAAAGTAAATACAGTACATGACATAGCATATAGCATGTAACCTGTAAAGCTGAGGATGATTGTAGGCTAAAGTATGCATAGCAACATTATCAGGGTATGATGACATGTCAAAGTGAAAAACCCAGAAGCTATTCAAATTAATTATAAGGTAAAAAGTTACTTTACAGCATGTCAAGAACTAGCTTTCATAGTTTTATTAACTTAAACTATCTTACTTTACATTACACAAAGAACACTTAGTACAAAGTTCCATTGATGTACTAAATCTTTATCATATTCTCATACAAGGTTCAAGTTAAGGTCAGTCTTACAATACAATATTCTAGTAAAAATTACATATGAATTCCCCTCTGTGGAAAGCCAGTGACAGTCTGTCAATTTAGGCTGTATTGTAAAGTACAGTTATGTTAGGCACTATTCAGTATAAAGGGAGTACATAATGCTTAGTGATGTCCATTGCAAACACTAACTCCAGATTGTTTAGGCCTAGTTACGCTTTTACTGATGTAGGCTCAGAACATCAACTTTTCACAGTAACTGGCTTCACAAATGAAAAATAAAGTCTGATATCTGTAAACAGGCAGATTAGTCCAAGTAAACACAATGAATTCCAGTTCTCTCAGATATAAATACAATGATTTTCTAAGACCCTCGGACACTTTCCTGTACCGGCAGGGCATTCAAAAGCACCGACATAGTCAAGTAAATAATGTATTTGAACTAAACAAAGTTGTCTACATATGGAGTTTCTGCAGTCATCATTTCTGTCTTAACAAAAAGGTATTTGGTACCTATGCTAACATTAGAGGAACTTTTTTTTTTTTACCGTTAAACTCAGTTACTTATCCACCATTTCAATACATTGCTTCACAAAAACGTACATCTAGCTGATAGCTTGTAGTGCATACAGTACCCGCACTGATCACTGTCTTTAGTGGTAATACTGATTCAGTTTGTGTTTTGTTGAATTTCATAGGACCTAAATGTTTAAAGTTTTATCCAACATTACACTACAACTTGATTCTGCAAATTTTATTAATTTACATACTATCAGTAAAGACAGAACAGCTTCGTAAACATATTTTTGTAATATTTACAATAGTGATCAATGGATTACTTCTAAATGTCAGTGTGAGGATTTAATATTGACGTAAGGAGTTAAGGGTTGACAGTTTTTTTACACTGACTTTCAAAATAAATTACACTGTATACTATAAATTATACTATATATTATTATTCTATACTTATATATCCATATCCTATTCATCCTGAAGATTTGAGTATTGGGGGTACTGCATGCAGTGCACTACAAGCTGTAGGCTCGGTTAGCAGAGCAACTTCACTAACATGTATTACGATTGTACATGTAATCCCTTTCTGCAGAAAATGGATTTCTACGAAAGGGATTACACTTTGAGGTGCAAATATTGTGTGAAAAGTGCTAAAGTGTATTTTTTATTATAATTATGCCATGTTAAAAGTATACTGTGACCATCACAATGAAATAAAGCAGAACTACAGTGCAATTTGAGGTAATTTATAGCATAGACATGTCTGTTTCTACTGCTAATTAACAATACCAGGACTGTGGCTCGGAAGAGAGTTTTTGCCATAAGCAGCTCAGAGACAACATGGGCTCCATGACACTTGGGTTTGGCCACTTGACTGCTAGTACACTAAGTCTTTACATCCTATCAGGGACCTTGCACAACAACACATTTAGGTCACCATTAGGTTATTTGTTTGTCCATGAACCAAAAGTCTAATGAACAGTACGCAAATAAAAGTGCAGGTAGAGGTTTGTCAGAACAAACAGCCTTAAGCATTGATGAGATATGATAATCGTCTCAGCCTATGAGTTTACCTTCCAAGAATCCATGATTCATTAATTTTCCTGTCTTTCCTAGATTTATGTAACCTGGTTTACCCAGACCCAGAATTCACTTTGTAAATAGGATCTGGACACCTTCCATTGAGAAGTGTTCGCAGTTTCTTTTAATGAGTGCAACCTTTGGTTACTTTTGAAAGAAATTAACAGCCATTAAACAAGTGTCATTGATACAACTGTGTATTGATTCATCTAGCTTTGCCACCATTTCGACACACACTTTACTTTAACGGCATCACACTTTGCCACCCTGATTGGTCTGCCTAATGAAACAAACAGGGTTTCCACTTTCCAGACTAATCTCAGATACAATTCTGAGGAGAGCAACAGTCGGGCAGAGCTAGGCTAAAATGTGTATTGGAAACAACACAGGTTATGCAAAAATGATCACCTATTATATAATGGAGCTGAATCACATCCACACATCCAGAGGTATAGGTCCCAAAAGAGAACGCAAATGGATGGATAAATGAAATGGGAATGCGTTTCAAAACAAATGTATTGTTGAGTGTAACAGAGCTAGAACCTTTTTGCAAACATGTTTTTCAGGAAGTCTGACTAATTGTACGCACTAGGCCTACCTCACCAGTAGCCTATTACAGATGTGCTTATGTCAGAGGCTCTTTGGGTCCACTACAAAATAGATCAAATGTTCCACTCCAAATATGGCCAAGCCAAGGCATTCCACTTAAGTGTATAACTTGCTGTGCAAAAGAGTTTAGAATGTGCTGGCTTTCTAGAGAAAATATTTTTTTAATGAACACTGTACTGCATTTGCTTTGAGGATGCCATCAATTACCTTTGGGGTGTATCAAAATATGTCTGGCATGGTAACCTTGAGAATGCAGTTTAAGAGAAAGATTTTTGAAAATGTTGCAAATTTGTCCAGAGCCAATATTGTACTGGCCCAGTACAATATATCCCTTGCTATTCACTGTGTAGTTAGTTTAGAATGCAGTACAATAATATTATGGCTACCAGGGCTACTTCCAAATGATTACATTATCTATTAATAATAATTATATTATCATCATCATTAATACTTCTACTACTACTACTAGCAATGTTGTGAAATTGCTAATGTTGCTGCAAAGGCACTATGCATGCGTTGGATTCTTGCTTTTGTGGTTCCTTTTGGTATTTAGGGAGTTTTTCCTTTCTTTAATTAAAGGATAGGGTGGATATGAGGTGTTTTTTCCATGTGAAACGTGGGACTGTGCAGCCTAGTGATTTCTGACTGGAATTTCGTGTGAAGAGCTAGGCTACAAATAAAACGGTGTCGACTCAAATACACATTTATTCTATAGTTTTGTTTTTTTTGTAGACCATTTCATTTGCCAAATGAAAGACGCTTTCTGAAGTGGCCTATTCGTACCACTAGTAGGCTACAAACCAATGCGATAACAACACACCAACACAACCAGCAAACTGCTGGATTGTGTTATGAGGGAGTTATGTCATAGCTACAGTAGCCCTTAGTATCCCTAGTTGGCTTGGAATCGTGCCAACACAACACAGAAAGTCGGATCCTTGGAAATCATAGCTTCCTATGACTTATACGGTAGTGGCATTGATAACACGCTGGCACACAAAAAGCTGGGGGTACCATGTATAGGCTATTATAAAAGGTTTTACGTATTTTTGCACTTACCAGGTATGCTCCAACGGTGCCTTGTGCCAACATGAGGGCACATTCTGATATCAAAAAGATCTTTATGTTTGAGAAGCATGATGAGTTTTGACCGTCATGATCCCGTTGGAGAATGTCTCCACTGCTCCTGACCGAGTCCCTGTGTTTTTTCACCTGCATTACGAACGGCTACTTTACAGTTCTGCGAGAAGTCAGGAGATGACCAACTGGCAGATAGATAAACATGCAGTGCGTGTCTTTCCCTGAAGAATACATTCGGTGCCCTTGTCGTAGGCTACTATTAGACTATACTCGTTCTAAATATCTTCACATCTGACTAAATACGGCTGTAAAACACACCAAAACTCCACAGTTATCTTCTGAAAGCACCTATGCATTTCCTCCACGTCGAAGCTGTAACACGCTAACTCCCTGACGATTTTTTCAAAGGCACGTGTGAATGAAGGACGCCGGGGTTTCTACCAAAACGAAAAATGAAAAGCATGGGATATTGCGATATAATACTCGTCTTGCCACGACAGCACGTCTAAACTGTCCTGACTGAACACTGCTGTCTACTGTATGAGAACTGCGTATGAAGTGGAAGAGGTGCGCGCCGCTCGCCTCTGTCAATTTCAGATGCACGCCTAGTCGATATCCACTCTCTACCTCCCTATAGCGTCAATGTGTGTAGGCTAGGTATACGCACCACAAGTAAGCTCATTTGCTTTTCTTGCAGAGAAACAAACAACAGATGGCCTACTGAAACAGTGAACACATTAGGAAGGCTATCATTTGACTGACTCCCTTCGGCGGTATGTCAGTTGTTCTATGACAATTAAATGGAACTGCACCCACTATGACTGATATTACAGGCAAATGGAGTTTGTGAGCTAAAGAGTAGCCTCCTAGCCTATAGGCTATACTACACCCATAAATAACAAATAAACATTTTGTCTATGCTATATTCGTGTAGAAAAGTTATGTTATGATGTTTTCTGTATATCATATAAAATAATCCCAAACATCAGTAGACTACACACAGGTGACAATTGTCCATGGAGCACACTGGCTGGGGTGCGGCACATAACTACTACATGGGCATGACAAATAAAGTGTCTCCTATATAAAAGGTCTGTACATTTTCTGATGTCTCAAACTGAAAAATGAACGCCCACATAACATTCTGTGACGTGGTCCAAGCCCGTTTGATGCCTACAGTCCCTTTTGAGAGCATATTGTATCTAACAAATTGACACAGTTGGCAAAATATAGGTTTTGATAGGCGTACTGTATGTGGACATGTGCTTTTGTGTCTGTGTCTGTGAGTTTGTTCGTAGACTACTATAGCTATAGCCTACTCGCTAAGAATGTTGCTGTGTATGCCTCTCCCATGTGCTCATACCACAGACTTGTTAGGACATGAGTCACCTACAAGACAGAGATGTGGCCAAAAGAAAATGTAAGAATACATAAATGAATTAGTTTCTATTTATAGAGTTTGGAAAAGGATGGATCATAGACTGGAAGCCCTGCCCTTGGGCTGGGAAACATTTTGTAAATGGAAAAAATGCACTGAGATTATAAAAACTAACTTTGAGACCATAAAAACTCATGTTTAAGTTATAAAACACCTCAATAGTCTACATCTCACCTATAAATGTTGACAAAAATATAATGAAAAAGTACAGTAGCTATAACAGTAAATTTATGGCAAAACCTATTGACTAATTCATTCAGCAATGGCCACAGGAGAACTAGGATATTTACTAATTTTAAACAAAGATTTATCATTGTGTGGTATTATTATTTAGCAGTTATTTGCCAGTGGCATAGACGCAGTTGTTCTCAAACTTTTCAGCTCGCGACCCCACAACATAACAGTGCCAGAGACTCGTGAGTCACGACCCCCACTATCCACAGAGGTGGTAGAATAATAACAACCATATTATTATCTGATAGTATTTTATATATTATAGGTTAGTAGCAGAATACATCAAAATAATGTAGAAACTGTACTAACAATTATGGCTAAACTAGGCTGTTTTAATCCTTTAAAAATGTAATTTAATTTCTGAAAATCATCTTGTGACCCCCTCCTCTGTGTCTCGTGACCCTCCGGTGGGTCCCGACCCCCAGTTTGAGAACAACTGGCATAGAGTGAAGTAAACACCCCCCCC
>JAODTR010005658.1:0-11249 GCA_025399935.1 Amblyopsis rosae
TTATGGTACGTTTATGTCTTGCAGAGTACACAATTGTACTTTAACTGGTACAATTTGATAAGGTACAAAAATGTATCATCACTAAAGGGTACACAAATGTCCCTCAAAAGGGTACCTGTGGTGCGACAAGCATTTGTACCCCTCTAAGTACATTTCTGTACTTGTATTTATGAGTGTGTAGCTCCCTCCCTCCCTGTCTCTCTCATGCCTGCTTCTATGCCTCTCTCCCTGGTCTCCTCCATCTCCCTCTTGTGTCCTGCTCCAGCACATAATCATGGGAACCGTGAAGCTCTGCTGTAAGTCGACCCCTTTGCCCCTGGGCCCTGACCAGTTGGTCTCACTCCTCCACTGTGCTCTCTCTCTCTCTCTCTCTCTGCTAAGAAAACAGTTCTCCACTCTTATATTTCTCTCCCTATCAAATACTCTGTTGTCTTTGTGACTCCATTCTCTTTTTGCCAGCTCCCGCTCTTGTTCCACAAATGAATTGGTTTTCAATTAATTTGCTTTATTGGTGTGACCATTATGTAAGCAGTGTGCCGTCTGATCAGTTAACCTCTTCATCCCTAGCTCCCTGGATACGTTGTTTGTATCATACAAGCATGTTCATGGTGTCAAATTAACCTAGTGTTTATCATCTAAAAGAATGAATAAATAGCATAAAAGCATCTCCATCCTCTTCCTGTTTAAAATCCCTTGTTCCTTTGTATATCTACTGTATCATAGACGCACTTTTGTCTTCCTGTCAGTTTGTTGTATGTTTTAGAGCAACGTGTACCGACTGCTTTAAACATGTTATCTGTTAAGCATACGATCACTCTGCTAAATGCTCTGCATAAAAGTCACGATTAATAACTGCACGTCGCGCTCGCTGGAGAACATTATTCGGTGAGCAATTTCGCACATTTGCCAGTTAAACGGGGCGTTCAATTAGCGGGTGAAATCATATCACATTTAGTCAACGTATAACCGAAGTGTTCCACTGATATAATGCCACGTTGTGTGAGCGTTTGTTAATCATTAAATATAAGCGCTCAGAGATGTGTTCAGGATGTGAAAGAGTTAGCATTTTGTCAGCAGAGGACAAAAAAACAACCATTTGTTTTTATTTTTATTTATCAATCATTCCATAGGCTATGACAGGCATCCAGCATTTACTTTCTCCTCCAAAACGTGGATGATATTTCTCTGTATTATTGTTGGTCAATGAATGGCCTAGTTCACCCCCACCCCTTCTATTTACTCCCCCCCACTTCCTGTCCATCAGGCGGCCCTGGAACCCAAGTTTCCGTCAGGGCTTGTCAGCCTGTCGATCACTTCCCTCTCCAGTGAGCGCACGGTCGTTTGGCTCAGACTGTTGGATGCAGGCACATTGACACAGCAGAGCTCCGAGCATGGAAAAACATGTCCATTCTCTTAGAGGCGCTCGCAAATGAGCGCATTAGTATTCCGCACAGTGTTGCACTTTCCGACTAGCACTAATCGCCCAGCGACGCGCAGCTCCCGGCCGGCGCAGAAAATCAATGACATCATAGCCACATAATTGCAGGTTACCGGGCGAGGCACGAGACCCGTCTTCGTGCCTGCGTTGCCCTCGCGCTAGGGGACACGGCTCTGTGGCGTGTTGTAATGCGCGCGTGTGTACACGCCTGTTGGCTTTGCCGTGCAAATCTGGGAGCACAATTCTAACACGCTCGGTCTCTCGGGCTTCTTAATATCAGCAGCCGAACACTGCCATCTGTACTGCTCCAGTGAGGGAGAGAGAGAAATACGTTTTCACAGAGATATCAGCTTTAGCCGCAGCACTGGGCAAGGGCTAACCTGATACTCCTCCATTTTCAAATTCATATGCAAAGCTCATCCATGGGGAACCTCAACCCTGTACAACTCTCTCTCTTTCTCTCTCTCTCTACCCCCTCGCCCACTCCCCCTCCAGCCTTTCCATCTTACCCTCGCCTCTCAATTTTTGCTTTTTCAATTCCGCGACGCTTTGAAGTCTTGTCGGCACGGGAATCCCCCGAGATGGAACCCTGGCACTCCTGGATTCATCTGTACCCTGCTATCCATACCCCACCACCCCAGTCATATACTGTATACTGCGCAGTGCGCGCGCACACACACACACACACACGCCACTCAAAAACAAGTGTTCATGGTTTGTGACATATAGCAAAACATAATTTTTTCTATCTCATTAAAACGTCCTGCGGCCCCACACTTTGACAGCCATGACTCTGGCGCTTTGTTCCTGTGGGACAAACTGGTTTTGGGGAACAGCAGTGGAAGTAAATTTCTTGTGACCTTAAACATTTCCCTTCGCTCCCCTGAGCTCTTTTTGCTAAGGTCCTCTCAGTGCTGACTGTGGCGCTGCACTGTAACCTGATACAGATGAGGTATCAAGTATAAACAAAAAGCACGGCCCTGAAAGAAATAAGTCCCTCCACACCACCCCCCCTTCTCACTATTCTTCTGTCTAGAACAGGCAGGTTTCTGTTCCAGGGCCTTTGTAGTTTCCTCTTCTTGAATCAGTGACATGAGACAGAGACGCACAATGATTGGAAACTCCTTTCGGGGAACCCCAGAAGCCTACAGTATTATTAACATCGTGATTTTGCAAGCTCTATCCCTATGATTTTGGATTAATGATTCTGGTTTGTATATAATATGTATTACAAAGTCCACCATTAACATATGTTTGACGATCATTTTCAAAAACTAGCAACATCAGGGTGATTGTATAGCTTTGCGAGACCATCCTGATATCACACGCTTCAGTTTAATGTTGCCGTGAGAATCAGTCTGGAAAGCTTAGGAATCATTGTGATTATGTCTGTGTATAAACTGAATTTACCAATGAGCGTCGTGTTGATAGGTTTAGGTTTGTCGACAGCGAAAACGGCCTGATGGTATTTTTTGAAAGTGCCTGCCATTTACAAACAGTTGTGATGGACGGTTCCTCAGATGTATTTGTGACTAACAATCCATCTGGCATGTCAGATTAGGGTGATTGGACTACCTTCAACTAATCCAAACAAGAAACGTAAGGATAACTGTCTGAACACACAACCTTAACTGCTGTTGACACCAACTGAACTACCCATCTGGACTGATTTGCAGTTGATTCTCTACAATACATACAAATGCGTTGTAAAGCAAAGCAAATCGTTGAGACTGAGCTTACAATATCAGCATGGTTTTACTGGGCTAGAATGATAATACAATCATGGAGTGTACAGAGAGTATAGAGTGGTTCAACCACAGTATAAAGCTGTACTGAATTTGAGTAGTCTGGTGAAATAGTATTTCAGTTATATGGGCAATAAAAAATGATTAGAATCATGTTCTTCAAATTGTTCCATAAGAATTCACCAGAATACAGAAAATTAAGTGTATAATTATTCAAATGTTCTGGGGAAGGACCCCAGATCCCTCACTTAATATGCTGCGCCCCCAATAGTCAAAAGAAATCTATGCCCATGATGCACACAATGACAGAACGGAAAACCTCATACCTGACACACTGGATGCAAAACTTTAGAATGACCCATATGATTAGTTATGCAATGCAATGGGAACATGCCTGCAGTATCAAGCCATGAAGGAGCCAGTTCCAACCACAGAATACCAAAACCAAAGATTTCAACTGAGTAGCACATGGCCATCGCTCTTTATAAACACTGCTTCTGATGAGTGAAGGGTATAGTCCTCATGTCAAGCCATATGACTTAATTGCATATGTTTCCATTGCATTTTTGCTAAATGTTGCTTCCTTGAATAGTCTGCAAAACCACCTAATACGAGCATCACGTTTGTGATATTTAAAACGTTTCTTTTTGGAAATTCACGTGTTTTCATTACTCTATTTTTAGTTTTCAATTTCAAATTGCGCATTAGCAAGGTAATGGCAATGCGGCTATAGAGAGCCAGTGCATATGTTTTAAAGGTATGTCTCATCAAGCTGTCTTCTTTTTTGTTATTTGCCTCTGCTTTGCAGTAGTGTCGAGAGGCCACACACCCTTCCAGAGACATACATCATTAACGGGCAGCATCAAAGTGACTGAAAAATATATTTAACCGCATAACTCGATAAAACAAGTACAATAATGACACGAAAAGCAGTGCTGCTTGTTTTTTATGATTTTACTGTAGCTTTGTTGTTAGTGCTGAAAAATAAAGACACCAGGCTAGGGGAAAAGAATGCTAAGTTATTAGGTGAAGAATAAATTGCATATTTTGAAAGCATTATTCAATTTGCATATATGAATATTTTGTCTATTCTATACAAAATGGGCAAATCGGGTGTATATTCCTTCTTTGTGTCTCCTGATGCACTGGTTGTATTCCTTGATATGTTTGTGCATACTGTATGTCCTGTGTGTATGTGTGTGTGTGTGCCATTTATCGCTCTGCTGGCTGCGTCCATCCCATTCTCACCCAGTTGGGCAGTGGATAGGGGCTAACAGGAGAGCGCCTTCCCCCTGTGTTTGGATAATTGTGCTTTGGTATGAACTGTCCAGCTGCATTACACTCGCCAGAGCTCGGTGTCCAGGCTCCTCTCATCATTATGGCTGCGCAGGCAATGGGGCGACCTGGCAGCTACAACGCCGCCCGCGAGCTCGCTGCGTTGACTCCAGCCATTGTGACAAACCAGAGCCAACATTACATCAGGTGCAGGCAGGCGATCAAAAGGGCTGAGTGATTAATTGAATTCAAAATGGAAACCACAAAATAAACGCAGATGCTTTTTCAAATCATAAAAGATTATGGTTTTATTACGGTTTCCTTTAACACACATGCCTGGCTCATTTTTTCACTCTAAGTTTCTGCCGTTATACTGTATTGTATGTGGAACACTTGCTATTGAATGTTTCAATTGGGTAAACGTCACCTTTTTCCTGCTGTCATGACAGCAGGAAATAACACTTAATTTAGTCAGGTAATATACAATTTGTATTAAGCTATACTATCACGTCTCAACTAAAGCTTGGTTAAACAACAAATCAAACATGATCAAAATTGCAATAATGGTCAAATATCAAGTAATAAAATAAAAACTCTTTCCAGCAAGGCTTCAGGACAAGTAGTTGGTTGGGATGATTAGAACGGGGTCAGACAGGTGTTAAGTTTCCTTGTACTGCTGACCAAAGAACATCTTAATGCTGGATGGAAGATTCGCTGATAGCAAACCAGGAGACTGTGAGACAGTTTAATAATGGAATGCAATAAGCCAATTACAAAGCATTCAAAGAGTGGCTGACTAATAGACAAGCAAAATAACATGGAAAAAGTAGGAATAGGAGAATTTGAACTATAGGCTAGTGCCCAATGTCATTGCCAGATAGAGACAAAACATGGACTAAATGTATAGCCTACAATAGAAAGTGAGAAAAGATAATCTTATGCCCTCTCACCCAGTCGGCCATGTCTGAGAATGTATACTGATACGGGGCTTATCCGAGGAGGATATTCTTTTTATTTTGTCTTTTCTTCTAAGTACCATTGCGATACAATCAGCCACTGTAGTGGGTAGCCTGTGTACATATGGAATCCCATTAACCTTTCAGGCTTTGTTGGCTAAATGTCAGCATGGTGCATAAAATTGAATTGGTCATTGATTCAGGAGCAGGACAATTCTGTCTCAGTGGTACAGCTAGCTTGGGTTTCAATATTTAACATTTGGAACAAGCTGTGAACTGGAACCTCTATAAACTGGTTTGTGTAGGTAAGACTAGAGAAATGTTAATTGTTCAAATGTACTATTAAAGAAGTATTACATGTTTCTTTAGCATAACAGAAAATAAAGGTTAGATTAGTTGACTATTTGAAAAAGGAATCACTAGGTATAGTCATATATTGTAAGATAAAAACTTTTTATAAAATTCACCAAATGTCTCCTCGCATTTTATTTGCTTACCATTCTCTGTGCATGCTGAAAAAATAACCGGCCAACACAGCCATAAATAGGAACATAAACAAAGTGACAAACAGCGCTCACAACAGCAATGCACTTTTCAATGTGTGGTTGCGGAGCTTTCTGATGGAGTTTGTGTGTGCGGTTAATATGTGGTGAGAATATGATCCAACCTCGGCTCGGACCAGCTGTGCATTTTTGGACTAAACCAGCTTCCGTAATCAACAGCAGACAGCATTATGCGATCCGTTTTCGCCGTCCGCAGTGCATTAAAACATTATTTTCCAGCCGCATTTGCAGAGTCATCCATTTGTTTGCAGTGTGAAAACACTTTTTGGATGGTTCGGACTTTGGGACTTTAGGGAAGTTGGTAGGCCGGATGATGAGTAAAAATAAGCGGCGGTAGCACATTGGGAGAGAGGAGATTTCATGTGGTGCATATAATATGCATATAATATGCACCACATATCTATATCAAAAATAAAGTAGGCTAGGTTTATTTAGAGACTGTTAATTTAAAATGTCTGCAATTATTTCAGGTGGTGGTCTGACTTATCCATTGAGTGTACCTGATGTTACGATCTTGAATTATTTTATATCAATCAAATTGTACGATGTATAGCTTTTTAACGGTATATAGCATGAAGAACAACTTTTAAGTTAAACATGTCAACAACACGACTTCCCCAACCAAGATGGTGAACGGCCCACAGGCGGGCCGTCGGAGTTTGAAATATTTAATACATCTATCTTTTGGTTCATCTACATGGTTTGTTTACTGTTATGTTCTCATGGTTACCTCAAAACCAGTCTCATCGCTTCCATGACTCTGCAGTAGATTTGCCTTTCACATGAGAGGTGGACAGGATGAAGAGTGGATGCCACTTCCCATGTGAAAAGCCCTCTACCTTGTCAGAATTACTGGTCCTACTACCACAGCAAAAAATATATAGTTTTGGATGTATAATTAATATCCCCGGATTACCTTCAAAATAATAATACAAATAGCCCAGTGAGAGAAATAAAAAAATTTAACCACGTGTAAAGACAAGATAGACAGACTTGCACCCGAGTATTAGCCGAAGAGCTGCCAACAGTTAGCAAAATTTATGTAATAACCGCCGTTAATAGGGAAATTACGGAAGTCATATGCCTGTTCTGTACCAATCTGTACCAAGTCTGGACAACTCCATATTTAGTCATATCCTTTATCTGTACCAAACTTTATAAACTGTACCAAACTAAAAACTTTCATTCACACGAGTTTTTATGTAATTATGAACAAAAAGCACACAAAAAAATGACACACAACTCTTCACACACATTTGTAAATCATTTTGCTACAATAATGACCCTATATACTGTAGGTTCAGTTTCCTTTGTGAAATCCAGTGTGGATCAGCAGCCAATCACCAAAGGTACTATATATTGGGGGGTGTCTATCTGAACCACCTGAAGACTCCCAGAAAGCAACAGAGCTACACTATACAATCCAGTTCCCTTTAAAGACCCGTAATTCCCATCAATTGTTAAGTCTGTGATGTGAATCATTTTGTATCAATGAAAACATTTTGTCACCTTTATTGTTTAATTGCACCAACAAATGATGGAATGTTTGCCTCCATTTACACTTTGTTGCTTATAGGAGTCCACTAGATTATTTTGCACTGTACAGTATCATCTGTTTAGATATAAAATAGGCATCTGTTCTCACTTGTAGGCCTACTCCATCCACGTATAGTAGCCTACATCAGGGGCAGAGGGCAGATGTTATAAATAAATGTGTACAGATGTACATATTAGGGTGTGTTTCCACCTTTATATGTGATATAACTGGTTATGTACCAATCATACAGTGTTTACATGGCCAGACATCCCAACCTGCTTGAATTCATTTCCGGGAGACATCATCGTCCGTCTGTCCACTACTACTTGTGTGATGTGAAACATGTAGGCATTTGTGTTCAAGGAAGACAGAAAATTAACAGTTTGCTTTTGGAATAGTGTTGTTTGTCTCTTGTTCTGTGTTTTCTTAGGATACGGCCGCGGGGTGGGCGGAGACCCAAGTGCAGGACACAGAAGCAGGAGATGACAGGTATAAACAGAACTGGGTTTATTTATGAAAACAGGAGAGTCACAACCATTAGGAGTGGAGGCGGTGAGAGGAGTAGAGCTGCTGGCGGGAGGACTGCGGTGGAGAGCGACGCCGAGATCGCTGGCTGCGGAGAACAGCGCTGAGGTCGCTGGTGGTGGAGAGTAGAGTATGGATCGCTCGGCGGCGAAGAGCAGTGCTGGGATCGCTGATGGCGTAGAGTCGAGTATAGCTCGCTGGTACGTACATCGAAGCAATGCAACGGACTGGCAATTGGTGCCAGGACGAAAAAACCTTTAAACACTTCCGCCCAGGAAGCGGGTAGGTGGCAACTGCACGTGGGCGCATTAGGTGGCCGATGACGTGGAGGCGGCGCTGTCCGGTGCTGAACCGGAGGCTTGGCTCTGTCTGCTGCCGGAGCGGCCGCGAACCGTGACACCAGGACGCATTAGCATTTACACTTCATACAATACAGTATAGTCAAATAGACCACCTTGGTAAATGGTCTGTGATCAGATCCCAATGTGTCTTCGTGGCTGTTTACACTGTAGTTGTACTTACTATTGGATTTAGCACTGTCCACTTGCGACCTAATCAACCAAGACACATTTTAAATCCAACTGTAAACACAGCCATAACATTTTAATGAGATGACATTGCCATATTTGTAAGATATTAAAAATAAATTGTGGATGAACTGATATAAATTGATATTCCTTTCTAGGACTGTCTAAAATTGGATTTGAAACATCTTTAGTGTGAAAACATGAACAGTTTTATAATACATTAAACAGACTATTTACCTTTTCATTCGGCGGAACTTAAACCTGATAGCACCGAGGCCAGAGCAGCACATTATAAGACATTCCAAAACCATAAAGCAAAGTAACAATCCTCTGTCTTAAGAGGTCACTGAATCGATGCTTAGAGGATTACATAGAGCAATGTGGATGCCAATAGGTGCAGGTACATACTCGCTAATGAAGCAGAGTTATGGCCCATGCCCCCTGGCTCCTGGCCAGACTGTCCTGTTTCATTTCTTCAGCATATTTCCTATCCCTTCCACATGCTTGTTTCAGTTGTTTGCCTCTTTTGCTAGCTCAACTTGCTGCTTTATGCTACTGCATTATTTGACTCAAATGTATTGTTGCTGGTTATGTTTTTCTTCTTTCTCTTTCTTCAACTCGC
This sequence comes from Amblyopsis rosae, assembly GCA_025399935.1. NCBI lineage: Eukaryota > Metazoa > Chordata > Actinopteri > Percopsiformes > Amblyopsidae > Amblyopsis > Amblyopsis rosae. The sequence continues at coordinate 9,189 of JAODTR010005658.1, forward strand.
TCGCCCCCATCTATAGCTTGCGTCATAATCGACCCCCACCCACGTCTCCCACGATACCTGCTGAGTTTACCTCCCTTTCTCTTCTCTCTCACTCCCTCCCCCATACATCTCTCTCCCCCTTGCTCTCCCTCTCTCTTTCAGTGTTCTCGGGTTGCCTGTAACTAAATCTCAGACCTCTTTAGTTCCAAAGCATGGATATACTCACAAACACACACTCAGACACACACACGCTTGAAATATTGAAACGTTGCGTATACGTTGCAGTCAGACCATATTTTTACACGTGCGGAGTTAAGTGAGGTAAAAGAAGCTAGGAATTAAAGGTAACTTGACGTTATCCAATGGCCGAGAATTATAGTTTTCTGTTTAAGTGCCCACTGAAAGTGCTGGTAGCAAAAACCATAAAAGCAGCAATTTCACATATTACCACTGGTTACCATGACAGTGCAGCCTACTCTCCCCACACAGTAAACGGCTAGACCCTTGACACTGTTGTATAGCGATGCTGTAGGAGCGATACTCCTTTTTCCTTGTAGCCCGGGTCGATAGCATATCGAGGGAAATTACATCTACCTTCAGATGGAAGGTAAAAAATGCCTCCCCTCCTCCTTGGCTACGTAGAAATGACTATTATTTTGTTACGACCTTTTGTATGGCATCCTTTTTGACAGTTGTCATGGGAACGTGTCCCAAAGTGTGATGATTGACACACCGGGCTACAGTAAGTGTTTTATTTTGCAAAGGAACACCTGAGTGTCCCTCTGGAATTTGGACCTTTAGCTTTGAATTCGATGTGTTGTGTTGTGTGTGTGGCGTGTGTGTGTGTGCACACATATCTGTTCAGTATGTATTTTATGATGAGATAATGGACTTACTGTATGTGTAGTGTGCACTGTTTTTCGGCAGTGTGTGTTTGTGTGTCTGTGGACATATTCTCATATTCTCATTCAATATTGTGAGTGTAGGTGTGTATATTTATACCATCTGTACTTGTGTGTGTGTCTCAAATAGGTTTCTATTAGTTTGTAAAATATATGTACTGTATTGTCCTCTACATTATTGTGTGTGTGTGTGTGTGTGTCAGTTAACCCTGTGAAAGCTATGCTAAAAGAAAGCTGATAAAGAGGAAAGTTAAGAGAAGTTAGGCTGAGAAACAGAGGATTAAATTGCCTGCTGTATTGTAGCTGTACTGTGAGACCATTAAAAGTATCAATGACAACACCCCAAATGACCTCTTCACTGGGTACCAGTAAACTCTAATTCCCCAGTTCAAATGGAGTTGTAAATTTAACCTGTGGACCTTCAGACAGTATTTATACATCTAAAGCACATGTGTGTTGGGAAGCCAGCACAAGTCTCCTGAGAATCATTCTGCCTTACCTTGCTTTTAAAACTTGCAAAGCTAATATGCTGTATAAGAAACAAAACAAAAGGGTTGCTGGCAGATCCAGGTTCGTAAAAGCCAGTAATTCCAAGTTCCAGGCCAAAACTGAACACATCTAATCAGTACATTTTTATGCCTTGTGCATACTTTAAATGTTATTGATGTATTGTTTTTACTGTATATAACAATTACAATAACAATATAGAACTGGAGAAAGGACCAGAAAGCAATGTCACCTGGATTTTTTTTGTTATTATTATTATTATTATTATTAATAGGGGTCAAGCAGCGAAGCTGCTGACACCTATTGTTATTGTTTTTTTTTTATTATTATTATTATTATTATTATTATTACGCCGGATTTTCAGGTTTCAGCATGTTCCACGTGCAGCGTTTTTACGAAACTTGGCAGATTGGCAGACATTCACCCAATTAGGAAAAATCTCAAATTACAACATGCTGAGATCAAATCTCTAGCGCCACCAATAGGTCAAAGTTGCGATTTTCAAACGGGCATATCTCCTGACAGCTTCAACCTACAGACACCATCCAGGGGTCATATAACTGCTGTAACTCGCTAGCCATTTGTCATAGAGAGTGCTTAGACATGTCTTTGGACTCGGCAGAGTGCGCTCTCACAGATTTTTGATATAGCCATCAAACTCTTTATTCTAATC
>JAODTR010005660.1:0-11246 GCA_025399935.1 Amblyopsis rosae
TCCTCAATAGAACTCTATGGGAGAAGTACCAGAGACATTATATAGAGGAGACAGGCCGCTTAGAGAGTCCTCAATAGCACTCTATGGGAGAAGTACCAGAGACATTATATAGAGGAGACAGACCACTTGGAGAGTCCTCAATAGAACTCTATGGGAGAAGCACCAGAGACATTATATAGAGGAGACAGACCACTTAAATTATTCTGTATGGAACTCTAGAAATACATAATGGAAAATACAGCAGTTGGACTGATTATTTCCCAAGCATATGCAAATTGTTACAAACTATTCTTGAGAAAAATAAATGTTTTATGCAGTCCATAAAAGTCAAAGTGAAGCAAAGTTAACCTGACCATCAAAGAACAGAAACAAAGTTGTTTGCTACTCTCGCCTGAAATAACTCTCCCCGAGGCGTTGCCAAGATGGCTGCCAGGCGGTCAGACTTTGGTGTGGTGGAGTTTGAGAAGGGTCAGGTGAGGAAAGACAAGACGTTGATGACGTAGCAGCAGAGTCTGCCTGTCCGTGCGTGCGTGCGTGTGTGTGTGTGTGTGCGTGCGTGCGTGCGTGCGTGTGTGTGTGCGTGCGTGCGTGCGTCTGGGATTGTCCTGACAATGACAACAACCTCACCCTCTGCGGACTGCTAAAATTAGGATGTGTGCATGTGTGTGTGTATGCATGTGCGTGCGTGTGTGTGTGTTTGTGGATGTGCGTGGGTGCGTGTGTGTGTGTGTGTGTGTGTGCGTGCGTGCGTGCGTGCGTGAGAGAGACTCCAGACATCTCTGCTCTCCACTCTGCCCCCGTTTGCGCTGCATCACTTATTGATGAGGATCCACTAATGGAGAATCGATCGCTATCGGCAGACCCCTAAAATACTTCCCCTCTGTTGGGCAGCCCGCTCACAAGCCCAACCACCTCCCACCCCCACAACCACCTCCCACCCACCCACTACCGCAGAGCTGTCCCTGAAACAGAACGATGGCGTTTAAAGGTTACCCCGGAGTCAGCTACCCTGGAAGAAACACCTCTCCCTTCATTGCCATGCATAGGGTGCTCCCTCAGTTGTTTTATTCTGGTAACATTATATATGTCTGGTAAATGGATTACATTTAAACAGTAACCTGCCCAACCCTGAGCAGGGCTGTGTGGGCTCACTGGACAATTTGTTCAGCATCTGTTTGAAGACCTCTGTTCTGATCTTTTCTAATCTAGAATAGATTGGGTTTTGAAATTATATTTATTTAATCTAATCATTTAAAATTTTAATGAATATATTGACATCTGTAATTTTATTAAGAAGAAAAAATATATATTTTTTTTATTAAATACTTTTGTGTTAACGATCACTTTGCTGGTCTGAGCTCTAAGATGCCACTTCCTTCCCAAACAGGAAGTGTGTGCTGGAGTGGGAGGAGCCTCACGATGATGTGCTGTACTGCATCCAGACGGACGGCAACCACATGATCGCCAGCGGCTCCTCCCACTACGGTGTGGTCCGCCTCTGGGACAAGCGGCAGGCCAAGTGCCTCAAGGTACCCGACACACACGGCCCTGTTTGCTTGGCCCACCTAGAGCCCACCTAGGGCCCACCTAGGGCCCACGCAGAGCCCACCCAGGGCCCACCCAGAGCCCACACAGGGCCCACACAGGGCCCACCCAGGGCCCACCCAGGGGAATGTTTCTTGGGGTCATATTCTACATTTTGGGGTCAACTAGAACAGATTGAGATGTTGCAATCTTACAAAAACACATTGATCTCATGCATACATCATATTACTGCACTAGTCACCCTCTGACTGAAACGCTCTGTTAGAGATGCTGCCCCCTCCTGCCGATGAGCCCAGTGTGCTCTGATTGGCCAGGCAGCCCACTGTGTTGTGATTGGTCAACCAGCAGAGCAGTTCCTCCCCTGACCCACACAACTGTAAATAGCCCCTCCTTCCCCCCGTGGTAACCCTGGTAACCCAGCCTGATGTGTTCTCTCCCAGTTCTTCCAGCTGGTGGGCCGCGCCGACCCCGTCAGCAGCCCGGTGTACTCCCTGCGGCTGAGCAGCACCCACCTGTACGCCGCCCTGGCAACCTCGCTGGTCAGCCTGGACTTCAGGCTGGCGCCGCACGGCCACGCGGCCAGGGCTTGCCTCTGATGAAGCTCGCTGTGTGTTTGTCTCTCCTGGTGTGGAGGGGGCTCTCATAACGGCGCCTCTATTGTGTTGGCCGGACGGGACGTATGCTGTATGCTGTGGAGTGTGTATACTGTTGACAACATGGCGGGGCCCCAGCTCCTGCATGCTAGCCAGAAGCTGATGAACCCACTGCAGGTGAGCTACATCTACAGCTACATACTGAGGGCACCGCCTGGCCACCGACGGACATGACACGACTTAGCCCTGGCCTCGCCCGGCGTAACTGCTCGCCGATCCCGCGTGACGTCTGGAAACGGGAGGTTCTTTACTCTGCCGCTGTGAAGGGCGGACCAGTCGGTGACCAGTGGGTGTGGCGTTGAAGTGTTTTGAAATGTTGTGTCAGCAATGCCATTGGTGGTACAGCTAGAACATGATGCGGTAATGAGCTGCCGATTGGCTAAAGGGTGCGCCAGTCGTTACAAAATTATAATACACCCATTGGGATGCCATGACTCAAGAAGCATTGCCCAATGGAGCGTGTCCACACCCTGTTCCCCAGGAGCATCGTGGGTCTGGCAACCAATCTAAGTGCCAACCATCGTATCTAATAAAAATTGATATTTGAATAAAAATGAATGCCGGTCTTTCTGTGTGATTTGTGTTAAAGGCAGGGTCATTCTCGAGAACGCTTGCTAGCATCGATCTCAAATCAAAACACTATCCCGCCTCACATTGAAACGCATTGTGAAGCAAAGCGTAGTGCTACGGCTTTGTTGTTTTCTCAATGGAAAATATGTTGCCTCTCTTCTCCTGAATTTTCTACTACAAGAGTGGATAACAACAGACTGCTGGTTCACAGGTTCGTCCAAAGTATTTTATTTTTTGTAAATATAGTCCATTTCAAAGTATTTGGAAAGCCCCTGCCCTCTCAAATCCATTTCAGTGGACCTCTCCCCAGACAGTTGCATCTTAACAGACACAGATATCTGTTCGGTATTGCATATAAACGGTCTGCTCCAGTGCTTTCACAAACCCGCCAGTAATCTGCCAAAGATGCAAACGCACCAGGAAATGTTAAGGGGAATGTGAGATGACACTCGGATTGGTTTATAGTATATTACGCCCAAAGCACGCCCATGAGTAATGAAGAGAGTATGTCAGAACCCTGTTGAACCATGCACCCGCCGCTTTGACCGTTTATCTGCCGTTAAAATAGCAAACGTGGATTTGGACACGCCTTAAATGCAATTGCCCCCCTGCGGTTTAGACCGTGCGCTTAGATTGATAAAATAGGTAGATAATTCTTGTAGTTTGCTCGTTAATATGGAAATAGCCTTGTCAAGGGGCAAAGCATAGGACTTTTGCTGTTATATTTTACAGAAAATATTGCTGCTACTTCATAGATTTCATAATATCTCTGGTTCAACCTCTCAACTGCAATGAGACCCAGATGAAGGAATACTTTGATTTTGAGCATTTCTGAGGTTAGCAGCAAAGTTTCTACACATCATTTATATACATTCTCAGAACATTATATTCCAATAGATATTTCAAAAGTGCCCGGAGACCGAGACAGACATTGATTGTTGCACTGTAAAGCCAGGGACTAATCCACAACCCCGAAGGCAGAGTGTTAATGCCGCACTGCACCCCCACATTCTACCCCCATGTCTTCCTGACGTCTTCTGAAGCCAGGGGATAACTCCTGCTGCACAACACACAGGTTGGCGAGTCCACGCTTTGAAGGGATCAACGCATCACATTAGCCTCTTGACAAATGCATTTCATCACCTTGGCAACCCAATGTTTGGGTTTACATACATTTGACACAGCGATCCCAGTAGCTTTCCTCTACGATGTTGGGATCCGTTTGACGGATAGCCTTGCATGCGCATACGTGCACACGCACGCACACACACACACATCTGGCAAATCAAAGATTTGGAATTAGCATACAAGCCATGTACACTGTACAGCTTGCATGTGGTACCGGCTGCCATAGGTCCAGAGGTTATATAACAAAACATATGTAACATCATAACAAATTTGAACTCAAAACAATGCCATAGGGCAGAGGTCTTCAACTGGGGGTCCCGGGACTCCTCAGAGGTACTTACAGGGGGTCCTCCAAATGATTTGATTCCAAAATACAGTACAGTATAAATACAATCTATGCCATTAATATATAAATCTGTCGATAATTTAAATTGATTAGTTAGTGGCTTACGCTTATTAATGGCACTATCGGTCATCTCCCTACACATTATTGTTGGCCCGGTCCCTGTGCCGTGTTTCATCACCAGCCGAGGGGTTCTTGGTTGGTTGAAGACCTCTGCCATAGGGTGGTCCCTCAGAAGCTGCCCCAACACATTGGACACACTTTGCCGAGGCTGGGAGAGTGTTGTGTGGTGCGGCCTGAACCACGCAACATTCCTGATTCCTGTTGACAGAGCCAGGGCTGTGTAGCAACACCTGATTATGTCTTCAATTCTACACACAGCACGTGGACCGCGAGGAGATATTCGCAGAATTTTACAAAAAGTGTATTAACTTACAATCACAGATTTCACCTTTAACTGAACAGAGCCTTTTCCATCTTCTGTGACAAAAATATATACAGTATTTAATATATCTGAAAGCGAAAAAGCATTCTTTATTTGCTGATGTGCACTACTTATTCATGATGCAGATGTGTATATATATACTTTATATATCTGTGTTGAGGTATATTTTGCATGTTGCCTATTGGAATTTAAGCTCAGTTCTTTTACTGACTGAAAGATAATTGCAAATACACGCGCGGTGGGGTGTGCTCTGTGGGCGCAGAAAGCTGGCCTCAGCGGTAGCCCTTAATGGCATATGTTAGAGCAGCGGTTCTCAAAGTGGGGGTCGGGGCCACCCGGGGAAGTCGCGAGACACAGCGGAGGGGCTCATGAGATGATTTTCAGAAATAAAGTAGCTTTTAAAAATGATTATAAATAGCATACTTTAGCCATAATTGTTAGTAGCAGTACAGTTTATACACGACTGTGATGTATTCTGCTACTATAGCCTATATTAAAATCAAATAATATCATGACTGATGCATTTGCCATCTCGGGATAGCGGCGGGTCGCAAGTCTCTGGCACTGTTATTTTGGGGGTCACAAGCTGAAAAGTTTGGGAACCCTTGTATTGGATCATGTGCAATGTGGAGCTGTCCATTGTACTCGGAACTCGGAAAAAAACTACCTCCGACACGGGAAAATGCAATGGAACGTTCACTCAAGTTGGAATTCCAAGTCGGAAACTAAACACAAGAAACAGCCCGAGTTTGCCGATATAAACACACATGACATTGTGAGAGCACAGTTAACCATAAGCAAACATATTTTAAATATTCCTGCTATATATAGCAAAACATTTTTGCAAGCATGAGGTAGTCTTTAGACCACTCCTTCTGTCTCTTTTAGTGTGATCATCTGTTAAATCAGATCTCTAGTGTTAGTGTTTCTCTTCACTAATGGCGCATGGACAAATAGCTCAAATTTGGCCTCGGTAGATGCTTGGTGAAGTTTAGAGACTTGCCATAAACATCAGTTGGCTGCGGGGGCGTCCATGTTTTCCAGAGCCGAAGCACTTGGATACATTTAGATCAGAAGTCAGTAGAACCAACTCGGAATTATCGACTTCCGAGCTGCAATGGATTACAGCATAATCCCACACGTGCAATGGGTGCCCACCGTGGGTGCAGCAAGTCGGCCCTTAATGGCATATATTAGACCATGTGTGACAGGGGCCGTCCATTAGCCAACATGGCGGGGTCAGAAGAGACCCATGGCCAGGCAGCATGGAGACATTGCACACCCATGCAGGAGATGTGGCCCCTGGGGACCCCTGACTAGGTGAATTAATCATGAAGGCCCACTGGGCAGTGTATGGCCTGGGCTGCAACGATGCAACCGGGAGCAGTTAGGGTTAGGTGTGTTCCTCAGGGACACTTCGACACTCAGCCAGGAGTTAAGGCCCATTTATGCGCCTGTGTTGCACCGGCGACCTTACGGCGTAGGGTCCTTAGTCACGCATGCTACAGCACGACGTACCCTACGCTGTAGCCTGACGCGCACCTCTAAGAAAATGAACATACATGTCTGTTCGTCCGTCGGTTCAACGCAGCCGACGACTTCTTCGTCTTCGTCTTGTGGAAGCAAGCCCATATGTCGGAGTGCTTTGGGATTAGTGACCTTTGTAACAACGCCCTGTACAGGACGGGATTTCCTTATGGTATTTAGGCTACTTGTTGTTCGGGCAGCAAAAAGCGGTCTTTTATACTATTTAGTTTTGGCAGATTGTTTCCTATGATAAATGTTGGTGTAACTAAGATTTGCTGTAAAAAAATATTGTTGTGTGCTTATTTCAAAACGAAGATTAACGGCAGCCAATATTCGCGTCCCGTCACTTCCATTTTATGGGAGCGAAGGGGCGAATTAAAATGTGCTTCCTGTGGCAGAGCAATTTTGCATCTTCACTTCAACAGAGGTGAACTTTGATTTGACTGCTGAATTTGCAGCTTCAACCAACAGCATGGACCTGTGTGTGTGTGGCTAACACCACGCGGCTGCAATTGGCTGTAGTTTTCTTAGCGAGGCAGGATGTCCTGGAGGTTATTGCGGCATCTAATTGTAGCTTTGTCTACCCAGCCGATGTTGTACATTGTTTGTAAATGATCACTACAAAATGCCCCCACACATTTCCCTTTTGCAAAATAGCCATTGTGAGCCACTGCAAGATTAGCTCATGTCAGAGCTCATCTTGATGTTATGTGTGACCAACAACCAATCACAGACTACAAACCAGTAAACAGCCCACATTCCATCATGGAAGGCAATAGTCCATCACCTGCCCAGTATTTCATTCACGTGTGGGTGACCGCAGCCTTACCGGGGTTCCAACCAACGACTTCTCTACCACCTGTCACCCCACTCTACCCATTGTGCCACTGCTGGCAAGGGCCCTATTCCTCACAACAACAACAGCATGCAGGGTGTCGTGGGTGCAGCATTCACGCCAGGCTTACCCAGGGGTCATGTGTTGTTATAGTAGCGAACCACAAGGTGGCAATATTTGAACAATTTGACTAAATGTGTATTTGCTTACAATTGCTGATGGTACCTTTAATGTCTGGTCCAGTTACCATTTGTCCACCCTAAATCAACAAGCATGTGTTATGGAAAGTCTGCTAAGGACATACTGAAACGCATAGACCATAGGACAATATAGGTTCTAATAAGGTAGTGAAACAATATTCCACAACAGATGCTTTGGTAAATATTCATATACAATAAGGCTAAAGTGCGTAAATGAGACTGTAATAATGCCTTATAGACCCATGAGAGCTACTGTGTACTAATCTTGTGAATACCCTGACCAGCATCATATGTTAAGTACATTCTAGAGATGCAGTAGAATGCCACCCAATACTTTGTGGGAATTAACACAGAATGTTAGGGAGCTACCTAATGACATCATGTGAAGGTATATACAGTTTGTTGTATAGTATATAAGTACTGTATATTAAGGAAGCTATTTTAAAGTTATATTCAGTTTTTAAGAAACTAATAATTTACAAACTGATTGAACAAATGTAAACCGATTCTGTCATACGGACTTTGTACATTAATATTTTGTTACGTTTCAAAGTGGGCTCTTCTAGGATGGCAAGACAAACTCACGCTTGGATCCTGGGGGTGAGATCAGCAACCATAGAAACACACACATGGTTTGGTGTGTGTGTGTGTGTATACTCTGACAATGGTTCTTGTCTGTGCGTGTCATCTCTCCTCTGAAGTGTGTGTGTGTGTGGGGGAGGGGGGGGGACTATGTACGAGACAAAGGGATTCCCAAAATGTTTCTCTTCTTGTTTGCCCCAGACACTTCAGGTTCAGGTCACGCCTTTCAGAATGTAGGCTTCTGTGTGGTCGCCCAACGATTGCTCTCTCAGCTCAATGGCTCAGATCACAGTCTGGAAACCCTGCTGTATTCACACAGCCACCCTGGATGGCGGACCAATCAGGGTTGACGTTTGAGCGTGTGTTTCTAAATGGTGGTAGAGCTAGATGATGCGATACAAACCGACTGGCTAATTAGCCAAAGGTCTACGCCCAGTAGGAAGCAACGACTGCAAACCCATCCCGATGGAGCGTGGCCAGAACATAGGTCATAGCGGGACCCTGTTTAACAAGTGCATTGTGGGTCAGGTGGTTACACCAACTTTGAAGCTTCCCAACGACAATGAATTGAATTATTCATTATTATTTGATTTGCAAGCAGGTATCAGAAGGAAAAGTAGACAAAGTTAGGTGAACCCATACATACAGCAGATCATCCTAACCGTGTTACAGCTTGCATTCAAGCATGTTGTGGCAGGACTCTGTTTTTCTGCAGCTCCAGATGCTGAGGATAAATGCAGAGAAGTGCGGAAATGGTGACCCAGCAGAATGTCCCAAAACCGTCTTGAGAGACCCAGGGTGTAGTTACGTGTGGGAAGTTGTTGAGCACACTGAATGTGACACTAAATTAGTGACAGACCGTGTTGACTCGCAAATCAAAAGCAGTTTTGTTGCTAACTGGTGCTTGCTCACTCAGGTAGTGAAGTTAGCTATAGGCCTAAGATGCCAAACAAAGTCTTTTACAGTAGCTACCTTTCTAGACCGTTCTGTTCTCACAATGGACATTAAGGGCCGTAAGTTAAAGGTACAGTTGCAATTTTAAGCTAATGCACTTCTCACAGTCAGTCATTCTGGATAAAGCTTGTTAATATTTGAACTGGATCAAAAGAGATAGTGAGATTGTGGTGTGTGGTGCGCACTGCACCACTTTGTGTTACCATTTACTTACCTTATAATTTACCTTAACTTGGCCCCCTGCTGAGTTTGACCTGCTACTCTGTGTGGTCTTTGTGAACGCCATGACAACTGCAGTCATCCTTCCACACATGGAAATGCTCCACGCAGCGAAGATGGCCAGCACATAATGTCTCTGTGGCAACACATAGCAGCAGAAGTAAAGATCAGGAACAATCCGTTGCTGTTTTCAAGTTCAATGGATGTGAATGGAGTGGGGGGGGTGGGGGGGGGGGGTTGGGCGTTCCCTTTTCAGTGAATGTGAGCCTTGGTTCCCCGAGCACCGAGGCCCAGCTGTAAGTGGGGGGGGGGTCCATGGGGGCCAGATGTCATGTGGCGTAGGGGCTTGTGAGCATCATTACTGGCTGGGCATAGTTTACACTTGGACCGTCTGTTGACAAGAGCTTCTACATTTACAGTATAGACAGTAATGGTGGATATTTGAATTCGCTCAAAACAAACCCACATTGGAAACACATTGAAATGCCTAGGGCGTTGTTGTTGTTGTGTACGGTGTTTGCCATTTGTTTGTGGTCCTATTTACTTGTCAGGCCTGTGTAGAAGGAGTTACTTGGTGAATTTGATAAAAAGTGCGCTATACCTTTAAGGCAATTTTTTGACAATTTTAAGTTTTAATAAAACAGGACAGAGGTTTCACAGCAATTTCTCATTGGGCATTTAAATTAGTTTAAGAATCACATTTTCAAGTAGTTCAGTATCCCGTTTGTGTAAACTATCCTCAATCGTTCACATATATTGCCCATCATATTCAAAAATTCAATGCACAGATCTGCTATTTCTAACTCAATACCGACATCTTATGGCCATTACTGGAAATGACCGTCAGCGTTTTAGTTTTTGCACTTGTTACATTATCTAGGCTGCAATAACGGCCAGTGAAGTATTGTTTGTTTAGTTTTATTGTTTGAAATATATCTTCTTATTCACATATAGAATCAAGGAAGAGCCAATATTATTAACAATAATAGTAGCAAACAGAATAAACAGAACACTTACACATGTTAAATGTAATCAATAAAGAAATGGTACCAGGAATTCCAAAAAAGTTTACTTCACCATAAACGTATTAATTTAATAGCAAACATTTATTTACAGTGCAGTGGGTTGTATATACTGATCTGTAAATTCAATAAGAGACCACTACATATTTTTCAAATATAATATAAATACAGGCTACTGTAAATGTAGAAAATATACCAAAATAAAAAAATTTCTTGAAATATATAATTATATATATTTACTTAACTATAATTATAACATGTAAATCTATTAATAGTAAAAACTACAGAAACTGCTACAGTGGTCTCTTTATTTTTGTAGTGTTGTATATAATAAAGGGCAGCTATAAATGTAGGCTAATCTATGTATTTACGGTTATATTTGTAAAAGTGTAATCAATAAATCAGTCAACCTTAGTGGAGGTGAAATATTCCATCTATCCATTTGTTAATACTGTATCTTAAAACACGGCAGGCGGAAACCACCTAATTAGGTGGAATCATTTTAAGAATTATTAGGACAAAATTGGTATTTTGCGTTATTAAAGTTGAGTAATTTGTTAACTGGGGAGTCTTGTGTATTTTCTGATTAGCTTTTAAATATTTGATATTTGTAACATATTGAAAGCAGCAATCTTAAAGTACAGATAACGGGGGAAAAGCAACTACATTATCACAGTAAGTAATGAAGATTGGCACTTTATTATTACCAGCAGTTATCTTTGAGGGTGTGTGATATGTGTTACAGCCCTGCTGATGTGATGATGTCATCTAACAGAATATTGTTTGATTACATTGCTCCTGATATGTTCTGTCCATCTGTTGACAACGTACTGTAACTGCTGTGCTGTCAGTCACTTTGGATACACGTCTCTGCTAAATTATGTGCATGCAAATACAGTTGTGGGAAAATTAAGATGCCACTTCACATTCGTTAAAATGGTTTAGTAAAAACATACTGTAAATGTAAAAAACATAACAAATAGAAAAGATCTTGAAATCCAAAAATTGCTGAGAGCATGTGTCCAGTCACATGAACCTTACTAGTGATGTACTATAGTCTATGTACATACAGTATACATGTTTAATGAGTTACTATAGTGATGTACTATAGTATATGTACATACAGTATACATGTTTAATGAGCTGCTATAGTGATGTACTATAGTATATGTACATACAGTATACATGTTTAATGAGCTGCTATAGTGATGTACTATAGTATA